>PVHY01011335.1:0-48378 GCA_004024945.1 Uropsilus gracilis | reverse complement strand
AAAAGAGACCTCAATGTGGGTACAAAGGGACACCTGTGTTCGGATGTTTACCACAGCACAGTTTATAATTTATAATTGCAAGGTCATGGAAGCAACCTAAATGCCTCCAAACAGATGACTGGATGAAAAAGATGTGGTGCATATACACAATGGAATATTACTCATCAACTAAAAATGACAAATTCGACGATTTTATTACAACATGGATGTACTTAGAAGAAATCATATTAGCAGAAACAAGCCAGAAAGAAAAAGACAGAAACCAAATGGCTCCATTAATATATGGGATATAGTGAAAAAATAAACAAAAGTCTTCAGGAAAAGTCAAAACAAGCTAAGCACCAAACAAGTGCACAAAATCTTTGAGCAGGAGGGAAAGGGGGGGGGGATGGAGGGGAGGGGGGGTAAACCCCTGGGATTACAATGTTGTGAAATTTATATATAAATAAAATTAATTAATTAATTAAAATTAAAATAAAAAAAATAGAAGTCACAGAATTTCCAGTTCTGGTTGGGTCACAAACTTGGTTTAAAATTTTGAACAAATCATGTTTCAGGTCCCCGGCTTCCTTATTGCTCCATGTGGTGACTTTATTCATTATTCTTCAAGTTACCCTTCAGACCTATAGTTCTGTGCATGAATGTGATGATGAGGAGTGCATCCGTGGTCAGGAAGAGCTGGGGATCAGATATTATTGAAGAGGAGTAGATAAGATCCACTCTCCTCACTTCTCATCTTTGCCCTGGTAGTGGGAGGCGAACAGATCCTCATCTTCTGAGAAGGTGATGCTTTGAAATAATAAGCTAGATCACATCTCAGCATTATCTTTCATCTGACTGTCAGTGGAAAGCTCTTCTAGTGACTTGTCAGATTTTGCCTACTCTTCCCCTTCCCACTTATCTCTCTGACCTCACTCTTGCTCTGGCCTGAGATACATCTCTCTACCATGTAGGCTTCCTCCTTGATCTTGGGACACAACATCACACTCCAGACCTAGACTATCCCACTTGTGTTTCCCCTATCTAGTTGGTCTCAAGACTGTCATTGCCCCAGGATCTTTGACAAGAGGGCACCTGCCTCACGGGGCCTTCCTAGCCCACTTGTTTACAATCACCAGCCTCTTTTCTCCATTAGCCCTTTTAGCATTTGCTTCATCATCTCCACCTAATATGATATCCTTGCCATCTTTATTGTTATCAAGCATCTATCTCCCCTCCTATGGAGCAGGGAAAGTTTCATTTCTATAGGTTGATGCTAGAGCCCTGTGTCTTAAAAGCTCCTTAACACAAACTTGAATGAGTGAAAAACAAGCATTTGAAAAATAGAGAATAAAGCCAGAAACAGTAGGTATGCATGCATAGATGGATACATATATTTCTTATAGATATATACTAAAAGTTCAAATTGACTAGTTATTTTTGCAAATTATCATTCACCATAATTATTCTCTAATATATATCCAAATCTTGGGTGAATAATGAAAAGACATTTTAGAAGGATGCCAAATTAAGAATTATTTGCAGATTTCAGTTTTTCAACAACAATGTTCAAAACTAATTAAAATTTATTTGCAAGTAAATGCTTAAAATTCCAAGTTTACATATTCAGTACAAGTTCCATACCATGGCTATCACAATCATTAAAACATCTTTAAAGCAATTAACATATATTATAGATTAACTTTATATTACCAGAAAAAAACATGAACTTTTTTCAAAGTAAATTGCATTAAGATGATCTTGATTTGTTGCCAAAGACACTATATGGGGAACTGCCTTGTTCAGATTTCTAGTAGAACCTCGGAGTATTCTAACAAATGCTCCCAAACTTTATGATGTATATATCACCCCCAAATCTACTAGTTGCATATTCAGATTCAGGAGGTCTGGTGCAGGATATGAGGTGTTATATAACCTGCCATCAGAGAAGCAAGATGATATTGGTCCTCAAACCACCTGAAATGGCACCAAAGACCTAGTGCTTCTGATTACCAATAAGAGCATCATGAGGAGAAACATTCTCTCCAAAAGAAGTTTCATTGATACATTAACTAACTGGTGCCATTTAGGGAGGGGATGGAGTAAAGAAGCTTGCTTCTACAGAGGTCCTATCAGTTGGAGAAACAAGTGGTGGAGGACTCATGCCTGGACACTATGTGTCTCTGACCAATAAGAAGAAATGGGGAGATATCTGAGCTCCTCAACATGAGATGAACTTATTTCTTTGCCATAAACATGCTTCAAACGGGGTTTTAAAAACTATAATTTTAAATTGCAATTCTCCTATTTTCTAGTCATGTAGCAGAGAGAGGAAGAGAGCTGAGCACTTTCATCCTTAAAATATGTAATAAAATTGAATATGGGATTGGGGTAGGAGGATCACCCCAGCTTTATATTATAACACCACAGACTTAGAAATTGCATGGAAAACAACATGGGTTCACCTCTGTTGGCCATTACTTTTATTCATCACAGTTTTCAAGAGGCTTTACACAAGTGGGGAGCAGTTTTAGGGGGAGTGTAGCTCAAGAGGACATGCATTGTATCAGAAATTGCGTAAGATCCATATCAATCACTGCATCTGCCCTAGGAGCTCTGTACCAATGGCTCATGTCCTCAAAAGAGCTCTGTACTAACTGCTAGTGTCTCCAAAATGGAGCTCTGTACCAAAAACTCGTTTCCACAAAAAGGAGCTCTGTGCCAACCACTAGTGTCCCCCCAAAGGAGCTTTGTAACAACTACTAGTATCCCCAAAAAGGAGTTCTGTACCAATCACTAGTGTCCCCCAAATGAACTGCTAGTGTCCCCCAAAAGGAACCTTGTACCAACCAATAGTGTCCCCCCAAAGGAGCTCTATTTGTTTGCAGTGATGCCCAGTCTTCTGTGGCAGTGGTTATTGACAGCATCTAGAAAAACTATTCTTGGCTATGGGTTGACTGAAAGAAACCAGAGGATCGTAGGTTAAGATCTGTCTTTCTGTTTCCCAGCAGCTCTACTGCTAGCATTCTGAAGGGATACTTAAACTATTTTTCACGCAGAGCCTTAGGAAGAATCTCTCTCTCTCTCTCTCTCTCTCTCTCTCTCTCTCTCTCTCCTCCTCTCCCCTTCCCTCTTCCCTTCTTCCTTCCCTCCCTCCTTCCCCTCCCTCCCTCCATTTCTATTTTTTCCCTTATTTTGGAATTTATTAGGAAACATTTGGATGGAATTATTTCATGTCTTTTCTTCCTCCTGACTTTTGGCACATGCCTCTGAGCTCATCAAAGCAGGTACCAGAACAAACCACCCTGGTAGAGAGATAACATATAATCTCCCTATTTGTTTCTAAACTGGGTGTCACTAGAATCATCCTGAATTCACTGAATTGTGTTCTCAGACTCCTCCCTTCCAATGCCTTCACAAAGGTAATGGTCTCCATTTTCTAAGGTACCTGGGACGCCATTCAGCACCTTGGGGGTTTCTTCTGAGAAATAAAACCACCTCACCGTTTTTCTTCCCACCCATTTGTGAAACCAGTTCCTCCTTTAAGCAACATCAGAAGTTAGCACAACAGTTCTTTTTTACATCACAAGCAAAACTCACCAGGTGAGTATTATATATTTTTCCCTCAATAGAGTCAATCATGGGCCAGTTTAACATTTCACAGTCTGTTATATTTCTTCAACTAGCCTCATTTCATATGGTCCTAACAAGCAAACGTGGTTTGTTCTTGTCCATTTTTTCCTGCATATTTAAGTCTTCTCCTCATTGTATTTTATACAAGCAGCCAGGATTGGAGAATGACATAGGATTTTGTACAAGAATGACACAGGATTTTGTACATGAAACAAGTTTATTATTTTCTGACAGAAGTGTTTTTTTGTTTTGTGTTTATTCATCTTCTTCATCATCATCAAGTGTTTTTTTGTTTTGTGTTTATTCATCTTCTTCATCATCATCATCATCCACAGCAAAATAATAACAATAACAATAATTAATGTCATTGTAGCATTTATGGTGTACTAAGCATTGAAAATATTTTTCATCTATTACCTATTTAAACTTTAAAACCTTTCTACAACTCAAATATAATGTACCCACTTTTCAGATGTGGAAGCTGAGACACAGTGAGATTGTACCTAGTTGCAAATGCTAAAACTAATTGCTGGGCAAGATAGCAATTTAGTTTGCTCTTAACCTTTGAGTTATAATTTTTATCACCAACTCAGTCAGATCCAATTGTTAGCTTCCACTAAATGAGGCTTTCCTTTCTTCAGTCTTATTTGGTATATATAAGTTCTATGATTAAGTGATAATGAAATGATTTTTCAGATACACCAACTGCTGTATTTTTAATTGAGACTGGTGTTTATGTTGTCACAGATTTCCTCACTAATCCTCAATCTTTTATGTCTCAGTGAAAATAATTTTGTTTCTAACTTGCTAACAGATTTCACAGTTGTGAAAATCAAAAATATAGTTATTTAAAAAAAACTAGAGAAAAATTATTCAGGTATGTTCTAGAATCTATAAACAGTCAAATAATGCAAAAATGGGTCAGACATGAGGGCAGCAGCTTTACATGTTTTATGCTTTCTATTTTTAGAAATCCTACTTCTCTTTGATAGGCTTGTGGTAATACAAGCCTTGAATGATGTAGAAATATGTTTGCTTAATGACTTACCAGGTCCAGCGCCAGTCTGGTTTATGACCATGACCCTGTCTTTTGCTGAGTAGATGATGAATTGTAATAAATGTGTTCAAGGACATTGGATTGCACCTACAATAAGATATTTTGAGAATATTTACTATCCAGAGTGGAGGAGAGTTATAAACAATTTGGGAAAAGTTGTTATTTGTTGTGGAGGTATTACTTTCTCTTTCTGCCCTTTAATCCTTAGTTATTTGAAAGTTAGAGGATTAACTCTTTTGTCATTGAATTAATTTCCAAATCCACTAAAATATGCCTTTTGACTAAAGGACTACTCTTAGTTGAGAATTGAGTAAGGTTTCCAAGCCCAGTCTTGACTTTTCATTCATTTTCATCAAGGTGACATACAAGAAAAAGTACTTTTCAAAAGAGTTGAATTCTGGTGTATGTTTGTGTGTGCATGAGAGTGTGTGTGTGTGTGTGTGTATGTGTGTGTGTGTGTGTGTGTGTATTATAGCCAAGAACACTTCTGTGTTTCACAGTGGAAACTTGGTATTCCAAGTTTCAGTCAGAATTATTTTTTATGACTTAGTTATACACCCACAAAAACATGACCTTATAATGTAAATGCTGACATAACCTTTACATATAACCAGCTATAAATCAAGGTGCTATGAAATACCACATTTGAAAAGTCAAGCTAGGTAAAATACTGAGTTAAGGTTTGTTGGAGAAAAAAAAGAAAAATTCAACTAGTTAAGTACTTCCAGTTTCCATTTTGAATGAAATATAGATATTTTTTCGTATCTTCAGTGATAAAATAAAATGAAAAATTGCCAACATACATAAACAAAATTAATAGAAAAATACTCCTTATGTTAAAAAAAAAAGACACTTTCATGAGGAGTTTACTATTTTTCACTAGGAGATCAAGTCTATGAATGCCACTGACCCATCCTTTTCCAAAAAATTCAATTGAAATGTGTTTGCCAGAGACTGAAATGGTGCTCAGTCCTGAAAGGATGCTGTGGAAGGCACCGAGCAAATGGAGGGAGCTGAAAGGTTGTGCCGACAACAGATTTCATTCTGGACATTCTATGCCATGTGTGAATGGACACTGAGTTTTTTGTCAGGTCACTTCGGGATAAGGGACGACTGAAAAAATATAACCAACTTCATAGGTGAACTGCTGACAAGTTTCAGGGGTTTGGCTGCCATTCCAAAGTTTATTTGAGTTAATCTTCACTCTCATTGGCCTGTGGAGTTCAGTGAAAACTGGCTTTTCCGAGAACACTGCCATTACTTCCTGGTTATACTGGTATCAGCGTCATGGCAAGAAAAGCACTTGAGGGGCAGATTTTTATAAGACTAATTTTCTTCGGGTAAAAAAGATCTTTCTGGGAAAGGTACAAAAAGAGTATCTGTTTATTTGTAACACATGGCAACTGGAGGGAGAGGAATTTACCCAAATCATTTTAATTGAGGGGTGAAGACTTGGAGTTTGCACTTCCTACAGTAGGTTCTGAAGAATTTTCATTGACTGATGAGTGATGACATCAATAGAATAAGTCAATTTGAGAAGTGCACTTTGCATGCAGGAATTTTTCTTTTACTTTTTAACCTAACAGATGATTGGACTGAGAATGTGGTAGGCTTTTGGAAACACCCCATGTTACTGCACTTTAAGACTTTAAGGTTAAAGAGCATTATAAATGATCAAATTACCCACCTGGATTCTCTCCTAAGAATAATGTGTATTTAGAACATATTACTCTGGTTTAGTAATGGATATGAAAACCCATGTCCTGTGTACACCACTCAGTATAAGTGTGACTTTCTCCTGGTGAATTTGGTGGAGTTATGTTTGGGATTTTGATTATATATATGAAGAATACGACACACTGAGAAAGGAAGAAACCACCTTGGCTAACAGCTGGGCAAACAGAAACACCCCTTTTGATGGACCTTTGTTAAAGACGTATTTGAAAGCAATTTAATCCCAGAAGCCTCCATGACAAGGCTTCTAGCCCTTGTACAAAAACCTCAGATGCCAAGGAATTACCCCTGTACTATGACAGAGGCCAGCCCACTGTTGCTTCCTACTCTGGGGAAGGGGAAGGAGAGCAAGGAGAGTCCCCTTGCTCTGGATGGCTCATGTCCAGCTGAACTCGGCTAGTCCTTACCTCCTGCATGCCCAGGAAGATGGGGAATAGGCCCTGTCCTCTGAAACATGAAGAAAAAATGTCAGAGAAAGAGAGAAGGACCTGCTCTGAGAAGACACAGGAAGTGAAAGCCAGAAGCAGACGGACCCCTGTGTCTTCCCTGGACATCATAGCACTGTCCTCTGCTACAATGTGGTGCCAAAGATACCAGCTTCTGTCCAACCCAATGGGAATGTGCTCCTTCTACAGGATAGTGAGTGTCGTTGAGGATCAGGTTGGCATTCCTTTCTCTGGGAGCAGACAGGGGATGTGGGGATAAAGGGAGGATGTTCCCTTCCCGGTCCACACATCCTTCTCATTTTGGACTATTTTGTGTACCAAACGTGTATTTAGCACACCAAGTGACTGTCCAGAACTTGCTTGAGTATTGCAAGAATCTGAACACTACTCCTAGCAGTGGTGTGTGATCAGGCCGCTGGAAAGAAATCTGACATGGACCCCACCCTGCTCTGTGACTCCCACTTGGCTTTCCCTTGGAGCAGCAGAGAAACTGACCTAAGTGTATGGTTGATTTCCACACCTCCCTTTCCCCACACACCCCATCTACCTATGAAAGCCAAGGGTTTGCACACTTAAGATCAAGTTGGAAGTGGTTTCTGAAAATATAAGGAGGATGATTTGAAACGGTTTCCTCTTAGGAGCACATGCCCCCATCCTCCAATCCTGGAGGGGAAGTTCAGTTTTGAGACTGTGGGAAAGTGGCATTGGCTGGCAGGGTGCCCAGAAGCCCGGTGGGGAGTGTGGTTCCCTTCCTTACTCTCCCTGAACAGCGGCAAAGACTCCTGCTCTTCTTTGCGTGTCTCTTTTCGCTTGTGCTCTCAAAAGTGAAATTCTGCGCAGTCGGGAGGACTGGTACAGAGTGAAGACATGTAGAGCCAAGAAAATAAAGAGTCAGATGTCCCAGCAGCTTTCATTGCGTCCTGATTCTCACCACCCCCAGAGCAGCCATGAAAGTAGGAGGGACCAGATGAAGACATTTAAAAATTGGTTCTGCTCCACGGTGATCCAGAGCAAGCTGGGACTCGGCTGCTTGGAGGTGGTGAAGGGACTCCTCTCTGGGGTCAGGACAGCGGGGTGGCGGCTCGCTTCCCTTGAAGTCTCTCTAACTCACCCTAACCTTGAGGTGGGAAGAAAGAAACATTATGCTTTTTCTAATGTATTTCACATACTACCTACTGAAACCCGATCCCATGGAAATCCAACAGGAGTACATATTCATCACTGCCACGACCAACTTCTGGTCTTTAGCAGGGATCTGTGACTGAGGGAAGTGTGTGGGTGTGTGTGTCGGATCCGTGCCATTCATTGGGTCTACAGCGAGCTGTGTAAGTTAAGAATCCCACTTAGCCCATACGTTGCAAGGGGAGAAAGGAAGTGTACTTATGTGCAGTGTTAAAAAACAAACCCAACACAGTAAGCCTCCCCCCCCACCCTTTTTACAATGCAAAGACCCACACTTTAAAATCTGGGGGCCAACTGTGGGAGGAGTTATGTAAATATGGAAGCTTCCTCTGAAATGGACATGACACGACTGCCTGGCCATTTATGGAAACACTGTTTGGGTGGGAGGGGGAGAGCTTTGCCCACTGAGGGTTTTGCATGATAAGCCAAGACAGAACCGTAGACAAGAACAATGTGACAGGGAGAGTAGGTACAAATCTTACTCTTGAGCTACTTGTATATGACTTAGCAAATATGAGCCTTGTAATCACCTTATGAGATCTTCTGAGATCTTTGCGGATGTTGGGAATTCATTAACCGCTTAGGGTCTGTTACAAGGTAATTCAGGTGATTGAGGTGAAAGGGAGCCAATTAAACTTCTTTTCATTTCTTTCTCATGCCATCATATATACGCCTGTGTTGGCAAACAAGTATATTAAGAAAAAAAATAAAAAAGGATACTCTCAATAAACTGATAAAATGCCAGACAGATCCAGAGCTTTCTGGACATTTGTTCTCTTGAACTATATCCTCATGACTAACAAGCAATACAAAACTAAGGTAACTTAAAACAAAACAAAACAGAAAACAGATAAAATCCCAAAGACATACCAGAAAAAGTAAATATGAGCTATTTCCTTTGGAGCAGTCACCTTCTAGAGATGCCACTTAATCCAACCATTCTGAAATGATTCAAAACCATTTGTGTCCTGTCTCCACAAGCCCAGCCAGCTCTGTCCTTTTGAGGGTCTTGGTGGGCCTGTGCCTGACATGTGCCTCTTATGTAGCAGTCTCACATTAAGGAGAAACTTGATCTAGAAAGACCAAGTGATTTGCCCAAAGTCACAGAGAACTGACACCAGAACCAGCTTCTATTTTCTAGGAGAGCATTTTGCCACAATATCCTTCTGCCTTTTTCCTTCATGGGCAGACTTAAATTTTTTGGGGAAAATAGTATAAGTTACTCAAAACCAAGTCTAGTGAAAAAGATGGATGATCAAATCAGAGCAACATGACAAACATTTGTAGGGCACTGACTGCTGAGGAGGAAACCCTGACAAATTTTGCCCAAGAGAGAAGACATTTTAAGCCATCAGCAACCTTAAGTTAACTGTAACAGACAGGTCAAAAAAAGGAGATACGTTTACAGTATAGTTGAGAGTAGTTTCTTTGAGTTTGTGATTCTGTCATATCCATTTGATCAATAGGTTTGGATTTATAAAGCCATCAGAGAAAGCACCTATTTAGTAAAGTACCTGTTTGTCAGCCTTCCTTTCAAATTCACAATGACAGGATTGCAATGAAAAAAAAAAAAATGTTAGCTTCTAAGAAGCATTCAGAGTCTTTAAAATGAAATTGGGGCCTAGCATTTTAGGTACGGGCGCAATTATTATTTTCTGTTAAAACTGTCAGAATTTTTAGAATATTTGTGTACTGCCAAGTTGCTATGTGGATACCTTTGGGGAAACGAAATCAACACATCCAGACTGTAGTGACAGACCTTTAATCAATCCTGTGTTATTCTAGAGTCTTTCAAATATGGTCATTATTTAAACCTGCTGCTTTTTCAAATCCCAAAATAAAGATAAGAAACACTTTGTTAATCTAGTCTGTTTCAATTCATTTATATGCACGGCGATGTAACTTACTGAGAAATACAGGCTCAATCTACATCTTTCCCTCTTGCTTGTGCAGTAAAATAAATACCTTGTTAGAAGAACATCTTACTATTGAGCTTTAATCCATAGAGTTTTGAGTTAATTTTCTAATAATAATGGTTGCATGGAAAGATGAGAGTTTTTTGAACAGACCTTAGAAGCCTGGCATTTTTTTTTAATAAATAATAATCACTTCACTTGTACTTTTAATCCTCAGAACAACTTCCTAAGGCAAGGCTCACCAGCTCAGTTAGGAAACTGAGGTTCAGGCTAAAAACATTCCCTAAGTAATAGAATGAGAAAATATCTGTGCTCAGATTCAAATCCAGATCATAGGCTGCTAGACTCTCTACTATTAACCATGATATATTTATCCCTGCTACTTTATTATTTATTTTTATATTATTATTTCTTTATTTTTAATGTATTTTTTACACTGTTGTCCCCATATTTCTCCCATCACCAGATCACCCTTGACATCACTATTTTCCTTTGCCTTCCTCTCTCTCCTGTTTGCCTTTGTGTGACTTTTCTGTTATAGCCCAGGTCATGCTCTGCAAGATGTTGGGCCATGGGGGCAGAGAGAAAGCTGTGAATAAATGGTCTAAGAGGCAGTAATGATTAGTTTGGTGGTCTAGGAGTTCGGTAGCCTGTGACTGCCACACTTCCCAAGAGACCTCCGAGGCCTATCAGGCAGGAGCAGGACTAGCTGGGAAAGAGAACCCTTCCTGACAGTGGACTTGTCAGCTCTGACATGGCCTGGGGCTCTCAGCTGGACTTGATGGAGGACCTCCCAGCTCTGGCTCAGGTCAGAAGCTGCCCAGGTTGTCCCCTTTCCTTCTCCTTCTCTCTGGTTCCCACTAGACATCTGAGAGAGTGCAAGTAGAGAGGGGTCAGCTTGCTCATAAATGAGGATAGGGACTGATTTTATTTTTTTGAGGAAGAAACAATTCCAAGGAGAGAAGTTTTATATTGTTTCCAAGAAAGAACAAGTCCTGGATCTCTGCACCTCCAATCATCACCTTCTTGTACAAATCTGAACTCTTATTGCTAACCTTATGGAAACTATTAGCCTTGCAGCCAAAATGCAGTTACCTCTTGATCCATCCATAGAGCTGGGTTAAGTGGTAGAGGTAGTGGAGAAGGATAAGCTAATGTAGAGGGGAGTAGGAGAGCTTGTAACTTCTTTTAGTTGCCATGTGGCTACGGATTTGATGGCTGTCCAACCTCTGATGCTATTGATCCAAGGCATAATCTTGAGTTAACCACCCGAGAGCTGCTTTTAGGTCAGGAGAAATCATTCCATGGACACAAGGATAAAAGACATGTCTAAGACTCACACCTGACCAAATCCTTCAGACTTTACGGGGGGGAGGACACACTAATACACATTAACACATATTAATGTCCACCACAGAGGAGAGAGTCACTCACAAAATACTTGAAACAAATGTTTTCTAAATCCGTGGCTAATGAATGCAGTGACTATGAGAGTGCCAACTCATTTTCCCCCAAAGCTATCACTAAGGCCATGTCAAACTTTAAAACACATGGACCAAGTCAAACAAATTCACCCTTAAGAATCATTTCCATCCATCTAACACATGGAGGGACTCATCAGCTTGTGGTTCCATGGTGCAAAGCCAGTCCATGAAGAAGGTTTGCTGAGGTGTTACTGCTTCCCTCTACATTCAGGTGAGCCTAACAGTGTCCTGTGGGCTCCTAACTAGGAACTCACTTCTCTAGCTCTCTTAGGGTGCTGAACTTTCCCTCAAGGGTCATTGATAAGCAGGAATAGGGTAACTGCAGGAATGCCCTGTGGCAACAGCAAAGCAGGCTTCTGATTTACTGAGCCATGACTGAGGCCTCCCACCCACCCACTGTCAAACTGTAGAAAGAGCTGAAATAGTCAAATGAGAAATTTTACTGACTTGGGGTGGGCGGTGGCATGTATGGGTGTGTGTGTGTGTGTGTGTGTGTGCGCGCGCGCAGGAACCTGTGTCTCTCCCCCCAGTCCAGGAAACACCACTTGACAGACCCATTGCCCCTGTAAAATGTGCATTAGATTTGGAGCATGCCAGAAACTTGCCTTTGCCTCCTACTGATAACAGATCAAAATGGGCAGAAGTCGCCAATCAACAAGTCACAGGAAAAAAGCACATTTTAAAAATGCAGCTTCAGTTGCCCAACTTCTTACCAGATTCACATCACTTGTGCATAGCAGTTGCCAGTCAAATGCAATTTAACAGCAGGGTTTTATTTACAAGGAAAAGTCCTTAATGCCACACGTGGCCAGCTATTTTACCCCAAGTACTATTTAGTCTAAAGGTCCCAAACACAAGTCTAAGGCACTCTGCAAAGTCCAGTCTTTCTTTTCCATCTTCTTGTTCCTTCTTATCTCTCCAGTGTTTCAAGCTGCTCCACTTCTCTAAGGCTCTTCAAACTTTTCCAATAGATGCTGATGCCAACTCAGCTTTCCAAATATGCCTCCTTGCTGCAACTCCATGTACTTTCTTTACCAGGCCAGCCTTCGGTGGTGTCTGGCCAAATTCACCAGGCCTGCCCTTAGCAGCCCCTGGTCACTCCTGGCCTGTTATTCTGGCATCCGACTCCACACTTATCTGCACGCCACTCTCCCACCATGGCTCCTTGCCATCATCAGCTCACTCTTCAACAGGGGGCTTTCCGCCCAGCCTGGTCATGTGGGCCTCTCTATTGGCCTGCCATTCTCGTCTCTTCTTCCTCTCTCTTTGGTAATCCTTTTTATCTGCCTTTTTCCTGCTTCTCACTTCTTTTTGTGGGTCTTTCTCTCAGACCCCCACCTACCGAAGCATTTTGGTGCCCATACAATTTTCAACTGTGTTACTACCCTGTGACACTACCACTTTGTGTCAACAGCAGTGACCAAGCTGCTCACAGTACCCCTAGGTTCTCCAAGATCTCTACCCACTGTGCCATGCTCCTTCTTGGCCATTTATCTAAAACTCGAACTTTGTGGCTCCATGAACACAGGCCTGCTTTGCACATGACATCTGTGTTTCTTAGTAGGTTCTACTTATCCTTCAAACCAGTTCATGAGTTACTTTGTCTCTCCTGTACCACCTGTCAGTGTGTCTCCTTTAGTGTCCCTTACATGTTCTCCTTAGGCACTGCATTCATAATTATATACCTGTATATACATATATGTATGCATTTACATGCATATTTTAAAAATGTACTTGTGATAAAGAACACATAACATAAAACTTAACACCTTAACCACTACTGAATGTGCATTTTAAGTTTTGTAGTGTTAGTTTCGTAGTGTTTTCATATTGCTGAGCAGCAACACGTCAGTAATTTCCATCTGTAAGTCTGCAACTAAACCCACTAGCCAAGAACTCTTAATTTTCCTCTTCTCCATCCTCTAGCAAGCACCATTCTATCTTCATTTTTATGAATTTGATGACTTTTGATGTATCAAAATAAGTGAACTGATAATGTATTTGTCTTTTGTTATGGCTGACTGAAATTTCTCCATGGTGTAGACTATAACAGGATCTCCTTCCTTTTCAAGGTTGAGTAATATTCCACCATCTAAGTAGTCTATTCCTTTATTCATCAATGGACACTTGAATTGTTTCCACCTCTTGGTAATTATGAATAGTGATACTGCTAATATGGGTACACAAATATCTCTCTGACTCCTTGCTCCCTCTTAGTGGGATTGCTCATTTATATGGCACTTCTTCTTCAAATTGCTTAAGAAATAGTCAAACTGTTTTGCAATGAGGTTGGAATATGTTACTTTCCCATCAGCAAAATACAAAGGTTCTAATTTCTCCACTTCCTCACTAACACTTGTTTGTTTCAATTATTTGTAGGCTATACTTATCCTAAAGGCTGTGAGTGACACCATATGTGTGGTTTTGATCTGTATTTTTGTGGTAGTTATGTTGAGCATGTTTTCAGAGTTCAGTGGTCACTTTTATATCATCTTTAGAGAAACTGTGTGACTTCATTGCTTGGGTTTTTTTAATTGCCTCATTTTAAGAATTCTATATACATTATGGATTATTTTTTGGTCTAATTTTTTAAGATTATCTCATTTTTATTCTCTTAATTTTTTTACACTTTCCAAGTTTACTAAGATAGTCATGTATTTGATTTTACTTTTAAATTATATTTATTTTGATTACCATTCATAAGTACGTGTGCTCATTCTCTCATTCCTCTCTCTCTCTTAACCTCAGAACCCTCAGAATTTGTGTTCTTGAGAGTTCAAAAAGAACTTGTGTTTTTTAATGTCCTCTAGTTTTGTATTCTACTTTGTCAAGTCATTTGCTATGCAAATACCTGGTATTTGTTTATGTCCTTTCTGACTTGCTTTATTATGTATAATTCCCTCAAACTTCCTCCATTTTGCTATAAATGGCTACATTTCATATTTCCTTATGACTCACTTTCATTGACCCTCACTGCTGGTGGTACTTGTGGGCAGGGATCTCTTTGAAGATTATAGGATTGAGTTCCTTTTAGTTTTTGAGCTGAAGCACCAGAATGAGATTTAGGCATTAAAGACAATAGACAGAGCCAGCATAAGATCTGTCCTCTTTATGTGAGAGCTGGTCTGGGACCTTGAGAAAGGACACCTTGAGAAAGGAGAAGAGTTTGCAGCAGTCATCAGAGCTTTTAGGAGAGGCATGAGAGTTCAGTCCTGCTTTGGTGCCCTGGGCAGCACAGCAGGAATCTTTTGCCTCAACTCTGGAAACAATGTGCATTCTTGGCACTATCTTGCCATTTCCACAGGGGAGCAGGGAATGGCTGCATTTGGTGTGGGAACACCGGCACAGAAAGACATCTTCCCAAACACTGAGGAGAATCCATCACGAACACTCCAGAAATAATTGAAAGATTGGTTGAGGGAGTGCTGAGGTCCTGCCTCATGGAGATGGAGCAAAGAGCTGTTCTGGTTTGGACAGTGATGTTAGTAAGGCTTCATGTAAGACAGAAGCCTGGAAGAATTTAAATTATTGGGATAGCTACCAATAAATGTGGTTAGGAGATACAAAGGTTGATATTAAAATAATTAACACCAGGAAATGCCTCAGTAGAAAAAGCAGGCTTCTTTGACACAAATTAAAACTCAGGGTGTGTACATGAGTCAGCATCTTGGCTGGTTCTTGATTTTCTGAAGAAGAGGTTTGTGTGAATGCCATCACTTGATTTTATTGAGAAACAGTAAACCAGGACAGCAAGAGAGTTTTGCAACAGTAAATGTCAGTTCTACGAGAACAATAACCTGTTCTTGACACAACATTATTTCTAATCATGACGGTTCTCACAGTCAGGAAATCTAGGATGTCTCTAATTGGTGCCCACAATAATATCTTTCCCTTCGTTGGTCAAGAGGTAATGTTACTCTGAATTCATTTACTCCTAAGACCTTACAAGACAAAGAGCTGGGATAGACTGGTGGTGACAGTCTGGGTCAAAGGGGTTGAGTAAAGAAGTTTTAGGTAGTATCAGAGAAGCAAAAGAAAAAATTAAAAGCCCCACATGTTCAATTTATTTAAATGATTTCTCATCATATTTAAATTGTCTCTGAATTAAAAGTATGATAGATGGACTGAACTTCTGAACTTCAGGACAGTAAGTCTTCCAATTATAGCTTTTAGAAGTTTAAAATTCTTCAGTGAAAAATTTAGACAATTTTAATCAAATGCATTCCATTACCACTAAATTAAATAATATTTTTAAAAATAATTTTCTTTTTAGATGGGTAATTTTCAAATCTTTGTTTTGATCCATTATTTCCTTCATGGTTCCCCACTGACTTTTCTCTTTCTACATTGATGTGTTTTGAAATAAAATATTTTGAAATCTTTCTATATTTTCTGTTGCTTTATGCATAATAAGAACTTGGGATACATGTCTACCTCATCTTTGTAAGTCTCACCTAACTTCTATATGGTGGAAACTCTGTAACTAACTGAATGTTTAAGAAAGAGATGTGTCCTAGAGGCAAAACTATGTTTGAACTTTACATGCTTTTCCCAGTTTTTGATATTTGTGTACCTTTAAATAAAATCAATGGATTATCTGTGAAAATACCAGGCTACAGATAAATTTTGGAATTGCTGAAGTTTAGTTAAAGAGTGAGTAGGAATTATCAGCCTTGAAAACCAAGAATGCTTTTCCTGTTACTCTTCTTCTTGTGTAGGTAAAGCACCTCCTTATGATTTTTTTCCTTACAGGGACATAAGCAGACTAAAATCAGGGAAATATATGGTTTATTCCTTAAACAAAAGGGTTGAATGTTGCCCTGAAAAAAAAAAGTTGCATCAAAAGTTTTTAAAAGTGTGCATTTGACATTGCTTTATAATTCTCAGCTGGTTATCTCTTGCACACAGTGCATTGTCCAGAATTTGGTCTTCCAAAGTTTCATTTTACTCTCAAGATAGTCCTGGAAACAAATTAATCATTATTTCTGGAAGAAGCTGAAATTAATATCACTCTTGAGGATCAGGAGAGAACAGATGAAACCCAGAAAGTGTAACATCCTTCATATGGTGGGGAATCAAATACTTAACCCATTCTGTTTAAGCATCAGAAATTAAACCCTATTGTTCCTACTTGTAATAGTATTTTCTCTCCTATACTGCCTGTCTGTTCCTTGAATAAATGAGGGTGCTCATAGTTGAACTGATTGCTATGGTTACAGGCAATCTGTGTTATATTTCCTGGAAGTTAAAAAAAAAAAAAAGAGGGTAGTTTAAGGTAAATGTTACCCTTCATTTATGGAGAATAACTATCACCTACACGAGGCAGACGATGAGGCTCAGGCTCTCCTCACCCACTTGCCCCCATCACCAGTGTATTCCCTTGACTTCCTGTGCTGTTTTCATGTCTGAAGGATCAATTCATTTGGTTTTCAAAGTTAGGATGTTGGGAGCAGGTTTAGAGTTGCAGGCACAAAGAAATCTGCGATACCTGTAAAGTTCTATTTATTATGATAACATATTTGGTAAGCACAAGTATTGTCATTGGCACCATGCAGCTGAGCCCTAACACTTCCAAAGTCACAATACTTAGTGCTAACAGCACCTGAGTAACAATCACACACCCTCTCTAAATCTCACGTCCCTCCGTGGGGTTTGACAGGCAGCAGGGCCTATAACCTCTGTGACTACAGAACTGTTCTCCATTTAGTCTTAGGACTTTTAGCATCTTTAGTTTGGTCATATCCCAGATAGGCATAGAGGGCCTAATGTGTGCCAACTCTTTTCCTATGTTTTGGAAATACAGAAATGTGTCTCCACATCTCCCCTCTTGGGGACCTGAGTCACACGATCCAGACAATATCTTTCTGAGGATGAAAGAATGAACTAGGATAAAGAGACTCCTTTTGACTTTTGGATTTCCTAAGTGAATGCTCATGCCTGAGAAGAGCTCTCTCTGTTAAGGCAAATGCTGCAGGGTTGAGACATCATGATCAGCTCTAAGAGGAGGCCACTCAGATTTCTTTTCTTACTGTACATTTCTACTTATTATAACTTGCATTTTGCATTTCCTTTCCTCTCCTTTAATTTAGTGTGTTCTCTTTGTCCTTCAACTAAAAATTTTAACTCCTTTTTTCTCTCTGTTTCTATCTCTCTATGTTTCTCTTTTTCTTTCTCACATTTCAGATAATTCCTTTGGTAATTGCAGTTCTGTTGAAATTGGAATTGAAATAGGGAAGTTAATGTTGTAATTCATTACTAATGAGTTCATATTTTTCTTTGCATAAGAAAGATATTAAAGCATGAACTAAGCAGACTGGTTTGCTCTCTGGAAGGAAAAGGTTTTATTTCTTGGTTACAAATCCAGCTTTTGGGCAGGGGTTGATATTATGTGCAAAACACTAGTTAAGCCTGATGCTGTGGTTGTATAGGAGGTGTTCCAAGGAAAGCTCAGTGGTTTAGGGGAACTGGTCAGCTCTAGATGCGGGGAGGGTGGACTCACTCCCTTTTTGTTGGTTTACAGTGGTTGGCTCGATCCTTTAGCCACATGTCAATCTTCAGTCTTAACGGCAGCAAATCTTCCCTGCCCCTGACAGGGAAGGGAGAAAAATGATTGAGAACTAGACACATGGTCCAACAAATTAACTTCCATCTCAGAAGTCCGAGATTTTGAAAGAGCTTTCTAAAAGAACCATGTTACCACTGTAAGAATATTTAGCACATTCAACATTTATGCCAGTTACTTTCCTTTGCCAAAGCAGGATAAGTTTTTATTTTTTTTCCAAAATAACATATTGTTCTGCATTTAGCTGCTCAGATAGGTTTGCTTCTTTGATTTCCAAAGGATCCTTCTGCCTTTTCAGAAGAGGCATCTGAGATAACTTTTTATTTTCCAGTGTCCAGAAGCATGAGACAAGGGGAAGTGCATTGTAAAACTGTGCCTGCTCTCCTGCCTTCCTGAGGCCCCTAGTCACAGCTGTGGTGCTGGCTTCCCACTGCAAGGCTCCTGCTGGCACAGACGTGGGCACCAGCCAGGGCGTGAAAGGGCACTGCTCGTGGATAGAGGAAATCTGTAAGCAGGAAGAGCTTTGGCTGAGTTCATATGACAGTTTTTTGCAAAACTCCTTTGGAAGCAATCTTTATAGTCCTCACACTGCCCTCTATCACTCTCCTTGATTAGAGATAGCGATCTGAATGGTGTTAAAGGTATCAGAGTTAGAAAGGGGAGTGTTTGGAAACCTGGTCAGTCTTTCAAAGTTTTATGCAACAGTTAGCTGGAACCTGCTCCACTTCTTTCTCTCTGTCTCTGTCTGTCTGTCTGTCTGACACTCACACACACACACACACACACAATACTGTTAAGCTTGTCACTAGGCATCTAGATATGGAATTGTAAGGTTAGCTGACCATATGAAAAGTCACTGAAAAATTTTCAGGGAAATTTGTGGAAACAATTCAAAATTGGGCAAGAAGATTTGCAGATATTGAAGCAATTATGAGGAAACATCTAATCTGAAATGCGCAACAAGGCAACACTTAATAACACCAAACATCAAGAGTAATCGATATTAAGTAAGAACTTTGGATTTTATATTAATGTTTCCCAAAGTAGGCTCTTGAGTGGTGTCATGACCAGATTTGAAAATTACAACAGAAAGAACTCATCTCTTCTTTATTACTTTATTACTTCAACCAAGAGGATGTTGCTGCCTTGCCCGAATGGTAAACTCTTTTCATTACTGACCAAGTAAGGGTGTGGGGGTTGCCGTACCATGAGGTTAGCAGCTGGATCCTCTACAGACTTTTAAATATTTTGCTTTCCTCCAGAGATTTTATTTCTGACTCTTCCATTTGTATGTGACAAATTGACATTGACTCATTATACTAAGATACAGAGTAGTCAGCTGTGATATCCACAAACAGGCAATATGATGAGAAGCCTGGTATAAGCTTTGTGGACGGGATAGAGGCTTTTGTTTCCATTTTCTTTTTTACTTTTAAATGAAGCATTTTTTCTTACATCATTGCTAATTTTCAGAGAGTATATTGCTTACCCCTCAGGCGTGATCACTGTTGTTCTCCCACCATCAAAGCACCAAATGTCCATCACCTGATTCCCATGTGCTCTTTCCTTCCCTGTTCTGATCCCCCTCCTTCTACTTCCCCTGCTGCCTGCCTCAGCTCTATGGTCAACTTGCAAGCTCTGTCATTTTCCTAATTGTTTAGTTTCTCTATATTCCACCTGTAAGTGAAGCCTTCTAACTTATCTTTTTCCTTCTGATTTGTTTTGCTTAGCACAATCCCTTCCAGCTCCATACATGATCCTGCCAATGGCATGAATTTATCTTTTATGATCACTGAGTAGTATGCCATTATGTATATAAACCACTTCTTGATTCACTCATTTGCTTTGGAACATTTGGGTTGTTTTCATATCTTCACTACTGTAAATAGTGCTGCAATAAGTTAGAGTTTCTTTCAAATTAGTGTTGTGTTGTTTGTGTAAATATCTAGGAGTGAAAACACTATATCCTATGGTAGATATATTTTTATTTATTTATTCATTTATTTATTTTTAGATTTTTTATTTTTAAAATTTTTATTAATCATTTTGTTTACATATTCATGCATACACTTTATGTATGCATGAATATATATATGTATATGTACACACGGATATATATATATACATATGCATATATATCCACGTATACATATATACATATATATTACATTGTTATATTTCCTGGGGTTTTCACTCCACCCCATGGCCCGAGAGCCCTCCTCTTGATCTTCCTCTGCCCTTCCTCTTCCCAATCTTTCTTCCCCCCCACCCCTTCCCTAGCAGCCTGCCCCAGTACTTCTGTCAGCTTATTTTGGATTTTTCCTGGTCTTTTGTTTATTATTCCTATATCCCATCTATAGGTGAGACCATATAGTTTTTTTCTTTTTTTTTTTTTTTGACTTATTTCTGCTAATAGGATTCCCTTTAGGTCTATCCATGTCATCACAAATACCTTATATTTGTTAGTTTTGATTGCAGAATAACATTCCCTTGAGTAAATATACAACATCTTTTTCAACCATTCATCAGTTTGGGAGCATTTGGGTTGTTTCTATATCTTGGCAGTTGTAAATAGTGCTGCAATAAACATCAGATTACAGGTGTCCTTTAGAATTAGTGTTTTTGTACACTTTGTGTAGATTCCCAGCAGTGAGATCGCTGGATTGAATGGTAATTCCATTTTCAGTAGCTTGAGGGTTTTCCATACAGCCTTTCCTAGTGGCTGGATGGGAACTCTAGATCCAATTTTTAGTGTTGTGTGGAACTTCCCCAGTAGACCAGTTTACATTCCCACTGGCCTCTCCAGCACTTGTTTCTGAGTTTCATATTTTCTACTAAACATATTTGCCTACTTCCCCTCTTTTCCGTATGCCCAGAGACTCAACAAAGAGTGACTTTGTTAATCAAGCTTAAATTTTGTCTGAATCTTAATAAATTCAGATTCTATGCATTTACTTTGTCTTTGTTCCTTGCCTTTTAGTTTCATTTGCACTAGAAAACCAGACTATTCATTATTAACTGTTCTTTTGACAAAAGGACAGAGTCTTTTCATATAGTTATTATTAAGGTGTAGGAGAGAGAACTAAGTCTTCAAGCATTTGCATTTATAGAAGACACGAGTCAACTGATAGACAATCTAGAACTGAAACTTCCATGAGTTGTCTGACAAGATGGCTTTATTTTCTAGGTTTCAGTTTCTCATTCTGACAAATGAGAATGTCATGCTAGAGGCTTCCCCATTTTTAACCCTAATATTCTATGGTTTAAACATGTATAATCCATAGATGTTGGTTATAGCAATTAAAGTTCTGTGTCCCTAAATAAATTTTATTTTTATGGTAAATTAGATGTCAGTAGTATGCCTACTTAAAATAAATATTAATTTAGTTAAATGAAAGCTTTCAAGAATTCCATATTTAACAATTCAAATAGAAAAATGTGTACAAGTCTAACTAAGAGGATTCTTTAGAAGGGTGATAGTAGGTAACATTTAGATTTGTTGGCACCTGGGATGAAGGTAGAGCATATACTCTTAAACCTTGGTCACACAACTCTTACATCAATTTTCATAACAGAGAACCCATTTACATTAAAAAGTGATATGATATAGAGAACAAAATTTTTTGTAAAAAAAAAAGAATACCTCAAATAAGGAATTATTGCTAAAGGAGGTCTGTAAATGAATGGTAGTTAAAAGCATTTTCTATGATCATTCAAATAAAATTGCTTGGGTGCTTACAGTATTTAGAAAAAAAGAATATCTGATTTATTTAAAAGTTCACACAAAATTCAAAAAGCCTTGATTTGGAACCTGGCCACTCTGACAGATGCTTTATTTTTTATCTAGTTTAGTCTTCACAGTGATATTGTTTTTTAAGTATAATTTTCTTTTAAATGATGAAAGTGAACATCAATAAAAATGTACTTGTTGCCCAAAGATTTAGATTGAGTATTTTCTCCATGTACCATGAAAAAAAAAAACATTATCTGAATCCTCTCCCCTCTCCCCCCCCAAGAAATGAAGTTATTTCAGTTCTCACAATTACTAATAGTATACTAACCAAAGGGAGCTTTACACTAAAAAAAGATGAATGATTTGGAAGTAATGTATCAAAATAGCCTTCTTATGTGCTATAATTATATACTTTGGGTATAAATGGATTCACTTAAGTAAGCATTCCACTTATGGGATTGTGAGGGTGATAGTAATTTGCTTAGTTTGCCACTTTTATGTAGAGATAGTATGAAGACAAACATCAACCCATGTCTCTGCAATTACCAGATTAATAACATCCTTATCAATTTGGATTTCTCTACATGCCAATGTGGGAATATAATAATTATAGTTGATCACTTTAAGAGATCAACTTGTCTGGACTGTTTAAGATTTTATAATATTAAATCTGTCTTGGTAAAAATCTGCACGGTAATATGAAAATATGTCTGTTTTCTTTTCAGAAAGGTTCAAAACAAAGAAGTATTTCTGACAAAATTAGTAAATCCCTTTACAATTGTTAATATCGTTTAACACCCAGAGATAAGGCCAAAGCTTCTATCTTAACATCCAGCAAAAACCAGGAGATTCTTTCCCAGATTGGTTTCAAAACTAAGTCCTGATTTTTCATCTCTGTGATCCTGTTTGATTGATGGCCAAGACATTTTCAATGAGGAAATGTCTCACTGCATGAATTTTCTTTGTCCTGCCTGGAGGAAGTCAGATTGAAGAAGGGGATTACCAGCAAGTTGGAGGAGGTTTTTCACCACACTGTGCTGCTATTCATCACCTTCTTGGCTGCAGAACCCCAAGAGCCAGGCAGGTCTGGGTACTCTGATTCGGATGTAGAGGAGCACATGCCTGGGTCTAGTCAGTGGGATTGGCTCCTTTCCCTTTAACCTCACACTTGGAGGCACAGACCAAAGGGTGGTGGGAAAAGCCAAGTGTCAATTTAAAAAGCATAACAGGAGCATAAACCTTATTTAAGAATGATTTAATGAAAATGCATTTATATTCCTCAGTGACCATCAATATAGCTTATTTTCCTGTGAGCTAGAATACTGATATCAAATAAAGTCAGGCCACTGAAGAAACAGGTTGTCTTTAAACCATGACTGACTTTTTAATGATATTCAGGTTATAGTCAGTCAGGGTAACCTGACTGGAGACAGGGTAACCTGGATGGAGATAAAGCATACTCATCAAAAAACCAAACCAAAGCAACTCAGAAACTTATCTTTCCATATTGTCAAATATCTGTCAGATACTTCATAAATTATCTTCTACATAAATGTCTCATCCTCCACACACATTTCTGTCACCCTAAGGATTGTGGGAAGCAATAATGAACCAAGATGTTTCTTAATTTCATTCAAAACTTGGACAGAAAGATCTGAAGGAATGTTACTCTTTTGGATTTTATTTGGGGGAACAAAAGAAAGGAAAATAAAAGAAAAATAAAGACATACACCATTAGGTAAATTTATCCTCATGTTTAAATACCTGAGAATGCCCTCACTGATCTATCCTATTCCCCAGGAAACACCTGTTTTTCCAGTTGGTCCTTTGTTGGTTAATGACAGTGTGTCAAGGGGAAATAGCCTTTCCTCTGTGTTGGATGTTTCTTTGTTAGAGCCATATCACATTCAGGCATTTTTCTTCTTTTTTTTTCTTTGATGGAAGAAAAATGCAGGGTGATAAGAATGCCCTAATCGACATCACTAGATTACCTTTGAATTTTAAGACCATTCTACTTGGGTCACGAAGGCTTGATATGCCTGAGGCTCAGAGCACATAATAGGAGTTTTCTCTGGCACTTCCATTTTGCAGTTACAAAATGAGAGCTAATAGATGGAGAAAGGATATTCTGACACCTTTCATTTAATTTTGTGGAATTGTCCATTTTGTGATATTCATGAATGTCTCTTTGTCTCTTCATAGACACTTCTGTGGATGATGTGGATGAGATGCCTTTGGGGATGGGGCCATCACACAGCCCCCCATTATCAAATATACTTTCTTTCCTTTGAAGTATCTTTTCTATTTTGGAGTTGGAGGGAATTGTGCTTCTCTTTTGTTTATAAGCAATATAGTCATTGACTTTTGGGTTATAATATAAAAGCTCTATTTTTCCATTTTAGTGTAATTGTGACAGTGTTCACAAAAAAATTTGAGGAAATAATAATAAATAATTATAGCCATTCCTGACATGCTTTTGGTATCCCCACTTTCAATTATAGTTGAAGCTCCCATGTTTGAACATAAACCAGAATACTGATGACTTGGTCTTTCAACACCTCTCCAGTATAGATTGTGTGATATGAAGCACTAACTTGAAGAAGTGTCAATGGGATAAGACCACAAAAGGAAACTTACCATATTTGAATTGAGACAATGCAAAAAAATTTTTTTAAAAAGAGGTAAAAATAAATTGTTTTTCTCCAAAACAAACTGGGGCAAAATGGGGAAAAGGGGTAAAAATAAATAATTCATTGGTTGACTTCAAAGACATTGACACAAAGTTTGAAACTTGAAACTAAATGGTTTGAATCAAGATTTAAGCCATCAGAAGATCTAACTTATTTTATCTTATTCAGTTGATTGATCAATTAAACAATTTTATATTGAATGCCAGAGACCACCTTAACTGGTGAAAGCAAACAAAATAATAAACATGATCTCTGTCCTCATAGACTTTATAGTCAAATAGAAGGAACATACATTATCTAAATAATAACAAAACAATTGCTTGCATACAAATCTGTGAAGTACTGCAAGGGCAATCATGATCTAAGAATGGTTTGTACACTTTTAAATGATTGGGGGGAAAAAGAAGATTTTATTACACATAAAATTTCAAATTTCAATTTGTATAATAATGTTGTTATTGGAACACAGTCATGCTCATGTTTATGTATTGTCTATAGCTACTTTTGAGTTGAATAAGATGCAAGCAAGACCGTATAATCCACAAAGGCTAAGATACTTATTGCCTGGAATTTACAGAAATATGTGTTGGTTTAATTTAATGAATGGGCACTATAAGAAATCAAAGAAATGTAGCAGTGGTGAATAAAATGATGAACAGATGGATTTTTTTGGAGTCATGGTTTCATGTAAATATGAGCAATTAATTCAACCTCTTTTAGCTTTACTTTGCTCTAAAATTAACATATCAGTAACATGATCATGGTATTACATTGATCAGTATGAAAATATGAAATTAGAGGATGATACAAGATGAGATAGTAAAATTATCATGAGATAATACATTCTAAATTGTTTTATGAAATTTCTGATATATTAAACATGCATCTTAAATGTGCCATTTTTATTGTCATTATTGCCTGTTCTATAAGCCCTATGAAGTAGGGAACATGCATGATTATTATGTGTATGCTCATAACATATTCTATGAAAAATGCTTAAATCTCATGTGTAAGTTGAAAATGCATGTATCTCTCATTTTTAAAAGGTCTGTAAAAAACAAAAAATTTTTTCATTTAAAAATATAGCTATTCTAAATTCTAAAAATGAATCTTAGTATTTATTGCAGGTCATAGCAACATTGATAAGGAAATAATCTATCTGAGAGGTCAAGAATGAAAATCCTTGATGGAGTTAAATAAATGTAGATTTGGTGCTGAGAAAATCAAGTCAGTGAGGCAGAGGGAACTGTGAGAAGTTCTCCAAATAGATATTTCCATTCAAACAAATTAAAAATGGAAATCAAGATAATAAGTAAGAGTCAAACGTTAGCTAATGGATAAGTCTGAAGGAGAGAACAAAACAAGTGGAATGAAGCACTTATCAAATTAAAGCTATAGTGTCACTGAAGAAATACCCATTTGACTTGTTTATTCCTATTTCCTAGATTTTACTGTAACAATCATATCTTACTATCCTCATCAACGTTACTTTTACAATTCAATAATTTTTTCTGATATTCATGTGGATTATTGGCTGTGCAAGAAACTTTGGCTTTTTATATTGCTGAAATTCTTTTCAGTTTCTAGTTTTATTATTTACTTTTATTTTTAGCTTTTTATATTATTGAAATACTCAAGATACTGTAAAAATGTGTTTATATAAATCATAAGCAAAGTTTAAACAATGATGATTAAATTTTTCTCTTTTTTAAATAAAGTTTAATTAAATAAGCAGGTGAAATATTGAATTATTATACACAAATAATCATGATGAATTTATGACCCCACAAAATACTGATCAAAGAGAAGGAAAGGGAATGCTCACAAACTTGTTTTAGAAGATGAGTATCACCACAATAACAGATTCAGAAAAGACCACTACCAGAAAAGCAAAAAACAAAAAAACTACTGACCAATGATTCTGTAACTATAAAATTTATCAATAAAATACTTGCAAACTTAATTGGACAGTGATTAAAAGTCACTCACCATAATAGAGTAGGATCTATAACTGGGATACAGGATTATTCAACATATGTAATCAACTTTATACATAAATTAATAGAGTGAAAGGAAAAAATTATATGATAATGTCAATAGATGAAGATAACACATTTGATAAAATTAAAAATCTATTCATGGGATTCATTCCTAAATGAGATATAGAAGGACCATACCTAAATGTAATAATTGTGCAATATATAAATATATATTATGTATATAAACACATAATATATAGTAATATATATGGTATTTATATCATATATTATATATAAATATATATTTCAAATAAAGAAAATATATCAGAAAAGAAAAGACATTTACAAAGGATTTTAGACATTTAGATTTTAGACATTTAGAAACAATTAAAATTTTCCATTTGTAGGTAACAATCTTATATATTGAAATTTCTAATATTCCACAAAAAGTTGAATATAATCAAGAAATTAATTAAAGTTGCAAGATAAAAAATTAACAAACTAAAATAAGTACTGTGCTAATAAAATATTTGAAAAACAAACAAAAAGTCATTTCAAATTACAAAAAATATAGGACAAAGCTTAATCAAGGAGGTAGAAGATCTCTATTCTGAAAACTGTGAGATACTGTTGAAAGGATTACAGGAAACCATAAATAAATGGAAATATGTCCCACATTCATTGATCGGAAGACTAATGCTAAAATTTCCATACACTAAAAAGCATCTATATATTCATTGCAAAGTCATTTTTGTAAAAAGTAGAAAAAATTTATATTGAATTACAAAAGGTCCTGAGTAAACAAAGCAATCCTGAGAATAAAGAACAAATCAGGACAAGAACAAATACTCTTCTTAATGTCAAACTACAATCTAAAGTATAGTTATCAAAACAGTGTGATATCAGCATAAAAACAGAATCAAGAACTTAGAAATAAAACCAAGACTGTATGGTCAACTAGTATTTCTCCAAAATTCCTTAATGATAGATACTTCCTCTTTTTTAAATATAATATCTATTAACCAACATTCCTGAGAAAAGATGATTCAGGGCAACTTGTACTCAATGACTTTGGAACCAATCTTCAAAATACATGCATACATGCATACATAAAATCATAATCATATAGTTGTTTATCCATTCTTGAAAGGGGTTGATTTCATCTGTTTGTTTTGCACAGTCCACTTCTTCTTCCACCTCTTTTTTTGTCATAACAGGTAGCATTTATTAGACTGTTTTTAAATTCGCAAACAGCGTTTATGTAAACTGTATTTTGTGACAGGCCCTATTCCAATGATATTATTCAATAATCAATAGGTAATTATTTAACAAGTCTCTTAACCATTTGAGATAGATGTGTTATCTTTGTTCCTATTTAACAGGTGGGGAAAGTAAAACAAAGGGAATGTTAGTCACAGTTGAAGATTACAAGTTACAGTGATATTAAAAGCAGGAGTGTAGAGTCAGATTCTGAGTTCAAATCCCAGATTTGCCTTTAATGACTTTTTAACTATTGCTGTAATTAAAAGTTGTACCATCTGTGAATCAGCCCTGTAGCTGATGCTATAGTTGTCTTTGTAGGGACCTGCTGAGATAGAGATTAATATTTTCATTTTCATATTATAAAACTACAGATTAATTAAATCTTTCAAAGTCAGAATAGTAGCTAAGACTCTAAACCAGTTTTAGATAGAAAGATTCCAATCAATGTCTGTTTTTATTATTTAATATTGTTTCTTAATAAATTTAGATAAGATATCTTCAAGCAGGAATTTCAATCTGAACAAAAAGATTCATACACTATGAATACATGATATGCTTTAGAAAGGTGATTTTACATTTAGAGATTTTCATTTTGAAAAACAGATTTTCAAAAGCATATATATATATATATATATATTTTAGATAGGGAAACATTTACTGTTTGATAAGAAAGTCTTTTACTTGTAAACACAGGGTTGAATAAAAAGTGCACATTTCTTAACTTGTTCCCAAAAGGGACTATTGAGAGAAACAAAAATAAAAGTCATTTCAATGTCAAATCTTAACACAGTAGTAACATGCATTGGAAATGAACTCTTAGATTTGTTATGATTATATTCTGCTGATATTAGAAAACTCCTTTGTGTATGTGACATAGACATTTTAATCAAATTAGAACTTAAAGAACCATGTCAAATCAAACAAAGTAGGTATTGATTACTATGAGTAGTTTCCAAAAATAAGATGTTGGATCAAAGACAATTGTGATAGTGTTTTTGAATCTTGTCTAGATGATTCTGACATGAAACCTTTATGTAGACTTGAAGCTAATGACCTAGAAAGCTATGCTTGAAGTTTTTCAGATACAGTAAAGACATCTTCATTTTCACTGCAAACACCTAAGTGTTATGGATTAACAATGGGTTTTCTGTGGCAACTGGATGAAACCAGCAGGTCTGTCATAAAATGATATCTAGTTCCACATTTCTTGTCACTATCATTCTATTCAAACCAGACTATCTTCCAATTATTCACCTTGGCTACTTGAGTGACTCTGCGTTGATTTTTCAGTTTGAACACTTTTCTATGTGTGAAGTTAGGAAAGCAACATGCCATTTGAACTTGTTTTCTATCTTTGAATGAAATTTCAATTAATACTAATTTTTTGACTTGTCAAGTAAAAGTGCTTCTTTTTTAAAAAGAAAAAAGAAAGAAAGAAATCACAGTTTGCCTGTTCAGGTTTGAGCCAACTTCTCTTTGGGTAAAAGCCAACCCAAAATAGGTCTCAAGTTCCTAACATGAAAAAAAGCACAAAAAGGCAGGAAATTTAAGACCACCTAGTGATTTTTAATATCACAGAGAAAAATTCCATTGATTCTTGATATCTTTTTCCCTTTAGAAAAATAGATTTAAAATGCTAATAAAGTCTAGTCCAGTCTTTCTTTGAAAATGAAAAAGGAAATGGGGGAACAGTGCTCATTTAATGATGGATGTATGAAAATGAAAGCATCCTAGGGAGCAAGAGCGATGATGTAAATCTTTTAAAAATGAGGATATTAAAGGCTTTTTCTTGACATGCTAAAGGCAATGTGTACATGGAATAATTATAATACCTTCAAGAGAGTAAAAAAAAAAAACTGGTCTGGTTTGTTGAAAGAGATATTATTGGTTCTTTTTTTATCCCAGTGGGGCTCAAATAAATGATTGATTAAAGATATACCAAATGTCTATTTTAAAAAGTTATGTACATTTTGTTTATCCAATGGCTATTTTTCTAAGTGATTTTGTGTGCTTAATCTTCACTGGAAATTTTTATTTTCTCTCTTCTTTTTCTAGCTTTATGGTTGCACTATTGATCTTATTCTTTCATTTTGCAGCCTTCTCCCATGTATTGAGTGCACCATTCACTGTGCTGAAAACACTATAAAACACCTATGTAGACTAGAACTTTGCTAGATTCTGGTTTCTTATGCAGAACAGTCTTTGGGGTAGGGGCTCTGAGATCTGTGTCTATTTGAGCAAATGGACAATCTGCTATGATGTTAAAGAAGTTAAAACAGGTCAAGAGAAAAATTGAATACTTCTTTCTCTGGTAATGTATAAATGCCTTAGAGAATTTTAACTTCTATATAACATATTTTCTATTTTGAAACTTTCTCTTAATTTCATAAGATTGAAACATTCAGAAGAACTGGTAATTGTAAACCTAATTAAACAAACAAGCGATGAGATGATAGCTTTTTAAAATGGCATCTCAAGAGTTATAGAAATAAATATTTGGTGGTCTCTGCAAACTTGTCTCACGTTGCTCTACACGTGTCATATCTGTTCTTGAGTTGGTGAAGTGAAGTTTTAGGTGGTGCCTCAATGTGAAACATGAAGTGATAACATTAATGACACTCTCCAAAATGATATCCCGCAGGACATGTTCAGTTTGTGACTAGAGGAATGGTCAATGAGGAGAGAGTGGTCAACTACTCTCCCATCCCCTCTTTTAAAAACAGATTACTTTTAAGCTTAAACTTGCATTATATCAAAGCTCCGTTTATTGTTAAATCCAGCTGCATAATGCTCAACTTTACTTAGAGGTAAGCACAGTAGTGGATAAACATGGCAAGGTATGAAAAGAAGATCATTATCATTCTTTAATTAATGCAACTTAATTCAATTAATTTCTGTTTAATTAATGTAGGCTGAATTATACATTTTTGGAATAAAATAATAAAATGAATTCCTTTGTCTTTTCATTTTTTATCTGCTTCTATAATAGATACTTCTTTAGGAAGTTCAGTGTGTCATCTCTACACTTTCTTTGGACTGTAGCCATTGACAGTGGAGAAAAATTTTGTATCCATTTTCAGGTTGAAATAAGTAATGTAAGTTAACCCTGCATATACTTATTTTCACCAAGTTTCTCTTTTATGAACAATTGGTCGCCTTGATATAAAGGTCCATGTTTAAAATATTTTCTATGAGTGTTCATACATGACCCAGAGAGATTCTTCTTGTATGAGTCCGGACTTGTCTACAAGAGTGAAAAGAGAACATTTTGTATTCTACCTGCCAGGTGAGAATTTGAGTCATATACACTTTCCTAGTTGGTGTATTTGGAGGCAGAGAGCCAATGAGAAACTTAAATTGCAGCAGTTCTTCCTTCTTAATATAATGCATAAAATATTGACAATTTGTAATATGGATTGTTTTTAATTTCAAGATCTGGTTATATAGTTCTAATAAATGACCTAGTAGAATGCTAGCTAATTTAGAACATAATTCTTGGAGGAGTGTGCTATGCCCCAGGGCTTTGGCTGTAGAGAGAACTTTGATAATATTTAACATTTCTCCATTGAGACTCTTGAGTATCACAGCCTGGGTAGTTGTGTTAGGATGTTTTGTTTCATTAAAGCATTCTTTCTCTTATTAGCATCCCAAGTTTTTCTAATGGTCACAGAATGTGATGGGATTAATAACAGACTTTCTAGAAAACTACATAACATTAGGAGAATTTTTATTATAAAATTTAGCATTTAAAATATATTATAAAACAATTGAATATGATGAATGAGTTATATTGAGAACATAAAAAATAACATTTTGGTTATAGTTTTGAAATTCAATAGCTTGCTTTTATGAAGTATAAGTTTGGAAATTTCTGTAGTTTAAATTATTTCTTAATATTTTCTATATCATAACCAAAATATGTTAGTAAAATTATCCATTTTCTTTTCTATCACCAGTTTTGGGGAGGGGTCTCAGATCTAGGAAACTATGTATTCATCTTATTCTTTTTTTTTTGTCTTTTGATGTGTGGACCTTGGAATACCACTAAACACTAAGCAGTTAACTCAATTTTGATGCTACCTAAACACTTGTGCTTCTCATCCAAAGTATACAGCAAAGTATACAGCAGAAGTTCAGTGTGAAAAAGAATTTTTCAAAGCAGACTGAAGTGACTCCATTTTGAGTCTGAAACTCCATCTTACTGAAATCTTCACTTCAAAAAAAAAAAAAAAAATAACACCCAAACAGTAAATTTTTACTGATTGGCAAGAACCAGTTTCCAGCTAGGCATAACCTTTTCAGAGAACTATGCACAGCTTTTTTCCTTTCTTTCTTTTTCTCATCTCTGCAGTAACCAAAGTCAACTTGACTAAAAGCCAAAGAATGATAAGGAACATAATCCATAACCAATACTAATTCTTGGTATTGGTATTCTTGGTACAGCTTTGAAGTAATCTCCCTCCCCACTGAAACAGAACACAATTTGGGTTGTTACTTAAAAGGTGTGCCCCAGTTTGCAAATCAAAGTCTTCAAATAAATGTTATTATTTTATTTTAGCACCATCATTTATTTATGGATGAACTCCAATGACTTTATATCTTTGATAGGATCAATTTACTGCAGAAATACACAGAACTGAGAGAAACATTTCACTTACTGGATTATTGGTTTAGTATAGAAAGATGTAACCCAGAAATAGCCAGATAGAAAAATAAGTACATGGGGAATGTGTGTGCAACCTCCAGACCCTCTCTGGGGTACCCATCTCCTAGCACCTCTATTTGTTTACCAACCCAGAAGCTCTCTGAACCTCATTCTTTTGGGTTTTTAATTGAATTTTCATAATATGGGTTTTATAGGTTAAATCATTTGCAGTGGATGCTTGGACTCAATCACCTTCTCTTCCCTCCCTGAAGGTAAGGGGAATAGAGGGTGGCTCCCTTGACTTTCAGCCCCCATCCTTTGGTAATCTCTAAATTCATTTCATTAACATAACAAAACATACCTGTATTGCCTTTATCTTAAGAAATTCCCTGAATTTTAGAATTCTGTATCCAGAATCAGGAGGAAGACCAAATATTATTTCCTGTTATAAATCACAATATCACAGGTACCTTGGCTCACAGCTGTTTGCTCTTTTTCAGAAACCTTATTTCAACTCAAACATCACAGCCCAGCAAGTGAAAATGTGTTTCCTATTGCTTGTATCAGTGACAGACAATTCCTCTTAAGCTCCTTTCTGTATTTCTTGCCTTGCTTAAATAGGCTATCCACTGCCTTTGGTTTTAGATCAAATATTAACCTACCCTTCAAAGATCTCATTATATGGTCCCATTTACCCTTTCAAAACTAAATCTCATAAATCTTCCAGTGGGAGTGAGAGAGGGGGAGAAAAGAGTGGGGGATGGGGGAGAATGGGAGGGGAGGGGGAGAAAGGGAGGGAGATATTTCATCAACACAATACAAGTTTGAGGAAGATAAGGTTATGAGTTTGTATGAGCAAAACCATGAATATACATCATAGAATTGGAGATACTCAAATATCCACTCATTGATTTATTATCTCTTAAGTTACTCATTCTCTGTGTCCAAAAGGGAGTTTTGCTCTCTGTAATCATAGGAAGCAATTCCCTGCTGTTAGCCTCATCATTTTGGAAAATAACATAGCTTCTATTCATCAACTTTTTGGGAATACCTGCTGGCTATGCTGTCCATCTCTGTATCTGCATACAAATACATTTTTCTCTCATCTAATATCCTCATTATGAAATATATTTTAATCAGGGCATCAAATTAAAATTATAACAGCCAAATCATCTTCTGAAGACTACACACACACACACACACACACACAGAGAGAGAGAGAGAGAGAGAGAGAGAGAGAGAGAGAGAGAGTGAGCGAGAGAGAGCTCTATCCATTATGATCCTGGATGGGTTTTGTTATAATTATGAACATGAATGAGAAAGGCCTCAAAGTAGCCTTAATCTTTCTGTGATGACAAATACACATCTTTTTATTTTATTTTATTTTAGTGACAATAGCAATCTAGACTTTTACTAAAATATATTTATAAGGATGTATACATTTAGTAAACTGGTGGTCTGTGTATCTTCATTCTATTAATTTTCTTCTTTTTCTATGGCTGATGCACAAGGGTAATGGGCATATATTCACCTTTTTTGCTTAACCAACAGTTTTGGGTTTGATAGTCCTTCATCAAACTGCCTGTTACTGACCTTGTATTTTTCTCTCTGGTATACCTCCATTGTGAAAGTTTTTGCTAAATACTTTTCTGCAAAATGATATTCAGAAACTTGAAAACATATAATTGGTCCTTTAAAAATATGAACAGTGAACTATATTTTCTCCCTGTAATTTTTTAAAAATTCTGTCTAGAGATTTTTGTTTTGTGTCAAGGGAGGAATGCTTTTAATAATCAGTTATGGAATATTGATAACATTTGCTAAATACTCAAGATGTAAATATTCAAAATCCCCTTTTTCCTCTCAGAATATCAGATCTATATCTGTTTCCTATTCTCCTGTTTTTATTTCATGAACTATGATTTCTCAAAGATTCTAAACTTGAGTCAACAGTTTTATTGTTCTTTTTGACCTTTTGGCTAGATTGCAAACACATTCTGAAGGACTAATTCTTGTCCTTTACTTTAGGCTTTAGCACTTCTTCATCAATATTCTGCCTCTGATTTCTGAGAATTATGTTTCCTGGCAACGAAGAGAGAAGCCAAAGGAAGTTGAGTAGTTCGACTGTCATTACTATGTATGAATAGGGTTCCATGACTCAGATCTATGGATGTCTTCCTTGAACACTCAAAACTAAATAGATCACTTCCTGTAGTGACATAGCAGTGCATAGGCTTTGGAACAGATCTGCCTACTTTGGAATCTTGGCTCTGATACTTATTAAATGCAAGTGATCCCTCAGAGTTTGCATATTGGAGCAATAGCAACTCTGATTTCATAGCATTGTTATGAAAGTTATAGATAATGAAGCCTAGAGGCTACTAATCCTGCTGGAACCATTGTCAGCTGAGCAAAAACTATAGATGAACCACCAGGTAAAAAAAGAGAACTGGTAGTGGATCAAGGCAAAAGTAAGTGTGGAGAATGGTCCAATATATTTATAGAAATTCCGTGAAACTGGGGTTTCTGCTGGTGATCAAGGCATGATGTGCATATAGCACTGCACATTGGCTGATTTTGCTGATGACATTTGCTAGAAGATTCTACTGTAGTTCAGAGGGCTTGTAACCTCTAAAGAGCCAGCAAACTTAACTAAGCTTTGACCTTTGTTTCCTGTAAGAGTTTAGGAAGTGTCAGAGGTTTTATCCCTCATGAATCTTACTTCACATGCCCTTTGGTATGCCTGATTTTTCAGGCCCTACCCTTTGAGACATTCATTTTACTCCTCCCATTTGTCCCCTCCCTTAATAAACATGAACTGTGGATCCCAGCCTGTATCTTAATGGGCTCTCTCCTTGTTGAGAATATTTTAAGATCCATTGATCTCCAGGGCCTTGAAATTGTCTGTGGCCCACTAGCCCATGATGAAAGTCTTGTGTTGTGTGTTTTGTTTCTCTGAATGATTCTGCAGTTTAACCTGGGAAATATACAGGAAAGTGCTTGTCTACGCTTAGAAAGTGGTTTGTCAGACTTTTTAAGGTAAATGGTAAAAATAAACATGTCGTAATAATTTGTGTCCAACAATGTTTATGGCACCATTATTTGGAATGGTGAAAAACTGACTCAATGTTGATCAAGTAGAGAATAAAATATAGCAAAAGCATAAGAGAATACTAGGCAGAATTTATTAAAATGAATGAGGCAGACCTATAGAGAGTTACAGAAACATTTTCCACTTCTTGGTGGATAAAAACAGATTTAGAATATAACATGTAGTATATTCCTTTCTTATATACAAACATATATATGCAAAATCAGAAAGGTCTATACATCTAGGAATTAAACTACTAGTAGGAATTACTCTTGAGTCATAGGAGATTGAGGATTATGAGAAGTAAAACTTATTTTTATTTAATTGTCTGAATGAGTCACACAACACAGCATGAAATCTCATTATAAAAAAAACAAGTAAAAACTGATTTTACTTTGTATTAATTACTAGATATTTATTTTTTTAATAAAAAAGGAGAAATCTTTCACATCTGCCCTGCCATCTATAATATTGAAATTGGAAGATAAAATTTATTGTAATAGTATTGGAATCATAGGTTCAATTTGATCCCCTGATTCATACTTTAAGATGCCAGATTTAAATAGCAATTTAACAACTGATGTTACAACTTACACAAAAGACAACAGAGGTTAAAATCTAAAGGAGAAACATCTTTTCTTACACCATTGCTAAATTTAAGGCTTAAAGGGATATTTGGTAGAGGGGCAATAGGCCAGAAACCAACTGTACAAAGCAAAAGGACCCTGTGTGCAAGAAGTGAATTAAATATTGGGAAACACCATGGGAAACCAGGGCTTGGCATATCAGTGCCATGCTTACAAGTGTTTTTTGTTACTATTTAAATGAGCTTAATCATGGATGGCCTAAGAACAAGAGCACATGATATTTTGAATGAGAGAAAGAAACACAGGGAACTGGTCTGACCTTACTTAGCTGACTTTTATACTCCTGGTCCTTCATTCTGCTGTGTAGTCCAAGGAGGTGAACTTTCTGAGAAAACCTAGACCATGAAAAGTGATTAAAAGAATCAAAAAGCAAAAGCCTGAAACTTCTACTTTCTTGCTCCATGAATTACAGTAGTTGTCTCTCCATAATGACAAGTAAAAAGCTGAACAAATGAAAGGGTCATCTTTTCTTAGATTTACAATGTCACCATTCCCCATTGTCAGTTGTAGGAGAAACATCAGGCTCACCAATTGGGTAGGTTCTTTATTGGTTCTAGTGGTTATACAGACATGTCAGACAGGGCAGAGCAGGTCAGGGATGGGGCTAGTTCTGGGCCAGTGAGGTTGGGAAAGAGGTGACCACCAGGAATCTTCTCACTCTTTCTACACCCTCCCTCTGACATTCTCTCATTCTCTCTGGGCTCCTTCTCATGCTCTCATAATCATGCTCCTATCTCAAGCTCACCCTGTGCTCTGTCTCATGGTAATGCTGCCCTTTTATCCTCTCTTACCAGACTCAGGTGAGCCCACTCACACATGTACACACCCACTGGGTCCAGGTGCCTATACCGTTATGGGGGGAGGGTGCAGTAGCACAGATGCTGGTCACAGGCTGATGGAAGAAAAAGCCTGACTAACTCATCCTAAGGTTCATAAGACAAGCAGGGTCACAGGGCAAAGTGTGGCCCCTAAATTGGAGAGACACACAGCAGATACAGAGAATCGCAACTTAATAAGCCAGACCCTTCATGCTGAAATCTCCACAGAACAAACTCAGGGGTACAGAAACCTGAACTGTAATTGTTGATGTCTGGAGATTCAAAGTGGATAATTTTGAAAGCTAAAAAGTGCAGTGAACTTAAAAAGTTATGGGAATGAGAGAGATCCTAGACTTTTGTGACTTTTAGCTCCTAGGTCTCTACCAATTCCCGGAGTGAAAATGGGAAAAGAGGGCTTCATGTTTTTAGCAAGGGAATGGGAAAAGGAACCATCCTATCGTTGGAGAGAGCATTTTGTTCTTAATAGATCTGCTCACAGGAGAAACCAGTTGATGAGAGCTTCGTCTAGAAGAGAGTAATCAGTCTGAGCCGGGGGAAGGGAAATGTACAACTGTGACTAGCACTGGTTTTCTTTTGGTAGAAAGGAAATAATCCAACTCCAGCTCCCTCTAGTTTGCCATCTATGAGAAGGGAAAGTATTAAACTTTATGCAAAACCAACCTTCCCATCTGAAAGGGCACAGGTAAAGGGGAACTGAGAATAACAATTGAACTTCACAGACCAGACAAACAGGCTTACCTAAAGACAGACCTAGTCATAGGTGTTCAAAACACCTTTTGGACTCCTATTATCTGTTTTATTTTATTTTATTTTATTTTGTACTCCTTTTATTTTTTTTGTACAAAGCTATTATCTGTTAGACTGACTAAGAAATAAAAGTTTTATTTTACCTGTTCTTTATTTTTTATTTTATCTTCATTTATTCTTTATCATTACATTGACTTTCTTTATGTGATCTGAGTTTTTCATCTGCTCCATATTACCTTCTCTTTTAACAGAATGTCTTCTAACATTTTCTGCAAGTTAAATTTACAGGCAATTTTTATTTGAGAAAATCTTCACTTCTCCTTTCCCTTTGAAGGATCATTTCATAGGGTACAGAATTTTAGGTTTGTGTGTCTTTTTTCTCAACATGAAATATTTCATTGCATTTCATCTTGCTCACTTTGCATGGTTTCTAAGGAAAGGTCACAATAATTCTTGTATTTGTTCTCTGTAGGTTAAGTGGTTGCTTCTGTTCTTTTTTCTTTCTTCTCTTTGCATTCTGGTTATATTGGTTACAATATAATTTATTTTTATAAACCAAAATTTATAATTTTATAATTATCTCACAGCCTTTGAATACTGTATTCTGATTTTTCCCAATCTTTTCTCTCTTTGCTTTTCATTTCAAGTGTTTTATATAAAAAGTGCAGAAAAGGCGTTTGACGAAATTCAACATCCATTCATAATGAAAATGTTCAATGAACTAGAAATAGAGGGGAATGTCCTCAAGTTGCAAAGAATACCTATTAAATACTTTCAGTTAACATGATACTTCATTGTGAGAAGCCAAAAACATGAATAAAATATCTGCAAAAGACATATCTGAAAATAATTTATCTAAAACATACCAAGTACTCTAAAACCTAATCAGAAAATACATGGCTTGATTTAAAAATAGGGCAAAGACTTGGGCAGACATCTCAACAAAGATATAAAAAAGCAAAAAAAAAGGCACATTTAAAGATGCAAAGATGCCCACATTGTATATAATCAGGGAAATGGAGATCAAAACAATGAACTCCTGTTGTAAATGCCAAAGTCTACAACACCGACACCAAATGTTGATGAGACATAGAGTAGGAATTCTTACATAATGCTGATGAGAGAATAAAATGACATATTCACTTTAACCATTAACCATTTAACCAAGATAGTTTAACCATTTTTTTTGAACTAAATATATTCTGACCACATGATATATCAAACTACATCTTGGTATTTACTTTACAGATTTGAAGATTTGAAAATCCTTTTCATATGTACACAAATAATAAAGCAAAGCCCTGAATCCAGATATTTATAGCAGCTTTATAAATAATTTCTAAAACTTGGAAGTAAGATGTTCTTCAGTAAGTTAATGTAAATAAATAAACTGTATTTAATTCACACAATGGAATATTACTTAACACTACAAAATAAATGAACATCAAGCCTTAAAAAGACAAGGAGGGATTGTAAATGTATATTTTTAAGTGAAAGAAGCCAATCCAGAAAGGTTGGCTTCCAAGGTTCAGACTGTGTCATGTTCTTTAAAGGAATAATTGTGGAGAAAGTAAAATGATCAACTATTGTCCCTTGAGGGTGGGAGAGATAGATGAGTAGATGGGACACAAAACATTTAGTAAAACTACTCTGAGTCTGTAATGATGGATCCATATATTTGTTGAAATCTCAGGGACGTACAACACAGAGAGAGAGTCATGATGTCAACATGGGCTTGGGTATAATGATGTTTTGTTGTTGGTTCATCAGCTGTAACCAATGCATAACTCTAGGTGGGGAGATAGATAATGAAAAGGTTATACATGTGGGGTGGTACATGGGAAGATAAATGGGAAATCTGCAACTTCTGTTCAATTTTCTGGTGGAATGAAACTGCTGTACAAAAATTAAGTCCATTAACAGAAAAAGAATGCCTCAAGAAAACCAGGAAAACTTTTAGATATCTATTTTTTATTGAAGAGAAGATAATGGCAAAGTATCTTCAATTATACAGCGAGATGAATCAGAGAGATGAAAGGGAAACTCGGGTCTTCAAATCCCGTTCATTAAATACATTAATTTTACAGGCATATAAAAGAATTTTGAGCATCACATTTCTGTTAAAGTTTTTTTCTGTAGCAGTGAGTTCACCCTTTTCAAATGGAATTTCTAGAGCATGGACTCTTCCTAGAGAACAAATGGTATCTACTTCAGTCTCTGACACAGAATGGTAAAATGGATACCAGCATTTTATTTAGCCTCTTGGTTCATTTCTTCATTGGTAGGTGGAGGCTTTTGAACCAGAGGCCACTAGGTTTCTGACTATCTGTAAAGAGTGAATTAAACTCCCATTCTGTGGATTTCATTCAGAGTAAAGATACACAGTTAGTATGTGTTTTGGAGTGAGTGAATCTGGGTATGAATGTTGACTAAATATTTTGGTTAGGTGACCATGGGTAGATTACCTGATTGCTCTTGATTTCACTTAAATCAGGGTTAATACTACCTACAGTAGTGAGTGGTTTTGGGGATATTTTGAAATAATGATTTTAAATCAGTTAGTCCAATTGGTGTTCAAGAAGAGTTAATTTCCCCTTTCCTTTTTCCATTTTTAATAGCAACTGTGTAGATCAAAGTGATAAAACAGTGAATATTGATTAAATGTAGGGAAAAAATTTAAATAGTGGTTTAATAACTGGTATCAATTGAGTAAAATTTATTCACCATTATTTGGATCATTCTCAGTGAATCCAGAAAGACTAGGTTATAGTGGGAACTTATTTCTCCTTTCTAATTTATCATGAGCTAGTTAAGTTAGTGTTAAAATATAGTTAAGTTAGTATTAAAACACTAACTTAATAATGTAATGTAAAAATACAGTTAAAATAACATCATGGTTCTAGACAGACTTAGCACTTATGAGGAAAGATTTACTTAGGATTCATCATCTTTACAGTAGTCTATTGCAACTCTTCTTTTTTAAGACCCTGTCTCTCTAGACAGTGCTAAAGGAAGAAGCCCAGTTCCTTTCTGCACCCCTGCATGCAGCCCTGGGCCAGGCATGCAATAGAGACTGTTATGTGTTTATTATTCCAAACAAGTATGCTTTACATACAATTTTCATCTCTGAAAACTTTACAAGGACCCACACATTCCACCATACTGAGCACACTGACAGAACATGTGCATTTTTATTTATTTCAAATCAGGAACCTGGGGTCCAAAAAATATGACTAGAAATGGCACAGTTTCTACAGGCATTCCCGGCAAAATGAAGCCAGTGACTTGGTAACCGAGGGAACGACACAGCTTATCTCTGCCAGTCAAAGTCCTCATAATTTAACTTAGAACACTCACACCAACACAAAGAAAATAGAGGAATTCAAATGTAGGCCACACAGGGCAATCATTCAGCTCTAGATATACTATTAATAAAGAGAAAAAAGCGAACAATCTCTCAGACACAGTAAAGAAAGAATGAAAGAAAATACTTGAGATTAATTAACATTGCCAACTAACCTATCCAAAAAAATTAGAGTGAGTTGAGTGAAAGAATAAAGAACCAGCAAACTCCAGAACACAGACAAGGAGACAGAAATAGAGGAAAAGGGAAAAGGAAAGGAATCCTACTGCTCTGAGAAGCAAAAAAAGTAAGACAGAGTGAAATGTCAAAGCTAAATTCAAATCCCATGTAACTTACTGGAAATTTTTCTCCAGAGTTATGTGGCACTATACTGAGAATGGCATTCGCCCAGGGATTCCAGGCCTCTGAGATATGCTTTTGTACCCATGTCACATTTGTACATTACTTGTCGAAATTCTTCCATACGGTAGTGATGAATGAGAATGTAGAGCTAAATATAAATAACCATATAATACTGTTCATTACATTAAAAAGACATTTCAGCTCGACATTCAAAACCAAAGGAAACTATGTTGGCAAATTAAAAAAAAAATGAACATCTGTAAAATTAGGGAATTTCACTGCCTTGAAGAAAAATGGCAGAAATGAACTATCAGAGAAGTTCTAGGGGGCCAGACTGAAAACGGGATCCTTCATGAACACATAGCAAAATTATTTTTTTCATAAGCCATCTTTAACTCCTCATTGAGAAAGACATAGAATCCTAATCATTGAAAAAAAGAGAAAATAAATGTGGTAAGGAGTAAGTTATGGGGATAATTACTACTTTTTTATATTAAAAGATTTCAAGATTATCCAGATGTTTGTACTGTTCCCCAGAGAAAACTCAAGATCATTTCCTGCCAGGATGGGATGAATTATATAGTGTATATGTAACATTTATTCTATCCTTAAAACAAAATCCCACAAGCTTATTCAATAACAATGAAATGTTGTTAATTCTTGGAAGATATAAAAAGCCACCTGGGATCATTTGTTGTTAATTTATTTTGCACAGAAGACTCCACTCACAGTTTACCTGTTTCTTCGGAAGGATCTTTCCTGCTTCTAAGGGCAACTTTATCTCCAGGAGACTGCAGGTCACCTATTCCAGCTCTGTGGAACATTAGCTTGCGAAGCAAACTGGAGCCCAGTATTAGAATACTTCCATAAAATTAAAAGGCAGTTATAGTGACAAGCAAAGAATGAGCCTCAAATTTCATCCCAAGAAGCTCTATATTTTTAAACAAGTTTAGAATATAACTTTATTGTGCAAGCTCATTTTTAGATTGGGTTTAAAACTCTGCTTCCAACAGTTCACTAGATTTAAAGGTCAATACGTGACCCCTTTTTCCCTCCACACCTCATTAGACTTTAATGAGGTGATAATAGGAGAGGAAGATTATCCTCCAATTTGAGGCAGGTCAGTTCTTCAAAAGCCCTGCACTAGATGTAAGAAATGGCATTTAAATATATAAGGCTAAAATTAAAAAAGCTTGGTTACATCCTCATAGGGAAAGCAAACTTCGAGATTTTTTTATCGTGATGAATTTTTACATTGACACCATTTTATTATTTGCTTGTTACAGTTTTGAAAATCCATTCTCATAGTTCATTATTGACATAATAAACTAGAAAAGATAATTTATAAAGGAAGTGTTAAAACAATGTCAGTGGGGAAGTCAGTTTTGAGAGAGGGGAGGCCCAGGCCTGGGGTCTAAGCTAAGGTTGCACTTTTTCTCCTCTTTATGTATAAAAATGTCCCATCCAAACTGGCATTTTCTGAAATTCTTTCCATAGAAATATTTGTTGAAGGAGTAGTGGGGCGGAGAGGCCTGACTGAGGTAAAGGGTGTGGGTTTTTTTGACGAGAGGACTGCGGGTAACCAGAGTGTGGGATGAAGGTTAGAGCTTTGAATCGTTTAACCTGGCACCATTTATAGAAAGGACTTGCTTCTATTCTGTCTTGCTTTTTTCTTTTTCTGCCTAAATAGTTACCATAAAAAGTGCATTTAAGTGTGTGTGATTGCTATGGAACAAACACACGACTTGGTTTTAATGACAAGGCCAGGAGATAAAACAGGTGACTGAGGCAGGAGGACAGGTCATTCTCAGGTAAAGACCCAGGCTTTCTCCTGAGGCCTAGGGTTTCACCCAAAACTGTGCTAAAACAGAGGGAAAGGAAGTGAAGAGACGACCAGAAGACGATAAAACAACCAGAAATGCCCATATACTCACAGACCCACTATTAACTCCTGCCCCTCAACTACTGGCACTGTTCCTTCCCCTATTCCACCTTGAAATTTGATGGGAATGGAGAACATGTAGGGCAGATAAGAATAGAATTGCAGGCATGGTTAAGGGGAGAGCAAAGGGGAGAGGGAGGAGAGCAAGAGCAGAGGAGGGAGGAAGCACAGTGGATTAATGTGGGGGACTCTGGGAGTGGTGGTGGTGGGTACCTTTGTGGAAAGATAACTATGTCTGAAATGTAATGAATGTAAATGCAAAAAAAAAAGGGAAAGAAAGAAAGAAAAGAAACAAACATAAATGAAATGTACTTACATCTGTAAAGGGGATCCCAGTCTTTGAAAATACCAAGTTATGACAATGTTACCTCAACTGTACATATAGCACATATTTTTAAAGTCAAGAGACCAATGATCATATCTTCTTACTGAATTGCATCTGTAGCATTCTGCATTGTCATCTCTCATTCAGAAAACAAAGAAGCATGCTCAGTTCACAAGGGAAAGAACTGAAAATGACAAATGACAGATGCCTTTCCTCTTGTTGAGAAAAACTGAGAGGGATTCAAGGAAAGAGTCTGGTCTTTTAGCTCTTTGACTGTGTTTGGTTAACTTGATGGCTCAGAGTGCTTCAACTCAGTTTCTGTCACCCTTAAATAAGAGTACTACCTTCATACTCATACGTAATATAAATAAAATAAGACAGAAAGAGTATATTAATGACAATTTAAGAGATATCAGGTGTTTACATAAAATAAGCTGAGTTCTTTCATATATGTAAAAATCCACATGAAATGGGAAAAAAATAATAGAGTAAATTGTGTAAGACCAACTGAACTCACAAAAGTATCAACTGTTTGAATCTGTATCTTGCTATCGTATAAATTCTTGGAAGAATTTGTTCCTAGAGATAGAAAAGCAAACCTGAAATATTCAGGAATTTGCCTGATCTTGATCTACTTTACAAAACAGTAGCTTCTAAATATAAAACATTGACATTATATATTTTTCAGTGGAATGTTTCCACCAAAATTTGACCCCACAAACATTCATTTCCCATGGAGTTTGCTTTCAGTATTTTCTAATACCTCCACACCTACCTCTGGATGCTCACCTGTCTCCTCTGATGTAGATGAATCTATCTTTGTGTTGTACAGACAAACAGGCACTAAAATTCAGAGAACCCAACATCGTGGAGTATGCTTATCAGTACAAACACAATCGCAATATTACAGTAACATGAGATTATTTTTACTTATTTATGGGATCAACTAATATTAGATCTATTTATATATTATTTCTGAATGTCAAAATGTGATACCATCCACACAATATTAATTTACATGTTAATTTTAAAATAGAACTATATAAATATATTTATAGATTAAAAAAACTAATCTAATAAACTATTCAATCACTGGAAGGAGAAATAATATTTTGTTTATTTTATCAGTGTTCCTTTTAATAGAAACATGTAGTAGATTTGATACTGTGTTTGCTCAGTACTTTACACAATCAAATAACATTTCTAGCCACACAGCTTTGGTGTACTCTAGAATATCATAATATCAATGCATTTTAGCTCTTGTTTTATTCTATGGCTTCCTTAAAATTATAAGCTATGTAGATTGATGGAAGATACTTGAAATTATTGTATCTTTACGTTCCTGAATAAGAAAACACGCTATAGCTCCTACATCAGTATTGTCACTTAGGTGCTTATTTGATATTAAAACAACATAGTCACATGTCTATGACAGCTTAAAATCCCTGGGATGTCACTTAAGTTGTCCATTGGATGCTGGTTTCATGTGACCAGATACTTTACAGATAGAAACTCAAACCATGTTTCCTTGGTAGCCATTCTACCAGATTTAATCATGGTGACTCATCTGGGCACTGTGCAGTTCTAATGAGTGGTTCCCTGGGAATCCTAATGTGATTCAGTGATAATTAAAGTACAGTAAACAGAAAAGCATTCTGGCAACATCTGAAACAGAAGTTTGTTGTCCATCCTGCTTTTTTTTTTTTTAAACTAGGATGTGAGGATGCATAGAAATCTTAGGATTAGAAGGACAAAAGGAGCATCTTGATCTTAAATCACTTTTCTGAAGTTTGATTTGTTGAGATCTGCACAGAAAATATTGGTGACAATAGGTATCCTTTATTGATTTCTTATGTGCTTTAGTAATTTATGGAGTTATCTTACTGAATGTTGGTGGTAACCATGAGACTGAGGTATTCTAGTTCTGATTTCACAGCTACAGAGTAGCAGTGCTCAGAGAGAGAGAGAGATTAACAATTTGTGAATGATCCCTGCCTCTGTCTTCCTTTGTCTCAAAGTAACTGCACATCTAACAAAAGATCCAGACTTCCTACTGTACATCTAGTCTCGATCAGCAACTCTATACCTCCAAAAACTATATGTAATCAATAAGCGATGTTGGCTTTGTCCTGGGTTCTTCGCAATCACACTATATTGATTATTTGAAGACTGGACCAGTTTACATTCACACCAGCAGTGTAAGAGTGTTCTTTTCTCTTCACATCCACACCACAACTTGTTGTTGCCTGTTTTTTGGATGTGGGCCATTTTACTGGTGTAAGGTGGTTCTCATTGTGGTTTTGATTTGTATTTCCCCGATTGCTAGTGATCTTGAGCATTTTTCCACGTGCCTGTTGGTCATTTGTATTTCCTCTTGGGAGACATGTCTTTTTAGTTCTTCTCCACATTTTTTGACTGAGATTCTTGTTTTGTTTCTGCTAAGTTGTGTAAGTTCCTTATGGATCTTTGTTATTACTTCAAAGACTTCGCAAGAAGAAAAAGCTCTGACTTTGTGAACCTATTAAACGATGGGTTCTCAATAACACATGTAGTTATAGTTTCCTGGTAGAAACTAGATATAATAACTGTGAGCTTAGGAATAAACTGATAATCAGACTTCTGTTTTCTGATTTTGTATGTTTGAGTGCATTTTAAGTTTTCTTTTTTAAAATTTATTTTCTTTTATTTAAGACTAGATTTCTCTATGTTGCCTAAGGTTATCTCAAACCCACAGACTCAGTCTCCCAGGTAGCTGGGATTACAGGAACATGCCACCACCCCTGGACAGCATTACTTTAAGTTTTCTATTGCATTTCTTTAGTGGATGCCAAGTAGAGAGGTTTAGATTTTGGCAGAAAACTGCCTCATTACCACAGTCCCACATTATGTGAATTTCTCTCCTTGCTTGTCAAGGCATTGGTTGCTCCCTTGCTTTATTTGAAGCAGTTTAGTTTAATTTTTCATTATGACAGGTTTTCATCTCTAATTCTTTATTTAGAGCATGGCTCTCAAAACTTTCTTGTTCTGTAATCCCTTTGAGGGTTTCCACAACTCTCACACATAACTTGAACCACTTTGCTATCAAAATAAGAGTGTGGAAGAATAATTCAGCTGTTGGGAGGGGAAGCAGGTAATGGTTTTTACTTTTTTTGACACTGAAGAAGCTGGATGAGTACTCAGGGGAGAGCAGAAAAGGACCAGAATAAGGCCTTAAGGTTCAAGAAAAAGAGAAGGAAGCAGAAGGTTAGAGCAAGAGTTTTTGCTGGGAATCAAAAGCCTCTCTAACAGATGTCAGGAATGTCTTTGCACTGGTCTGTGACTTCCTAGAAATACCCTTGGGGAAAGCGACATCCTTTTTCATTTGAAACAAACAGTTTTTTTCTCCCTTTGTCCTGATTCCCTGCCTTCCATCTCAAACCCATTCCCTTTCCAAGAATTTTCCTCCTCCCTGTCTTCCTCTGGCCTGGACAAGCCCTAGCCTTCATCCACTATGATCTGTAAAAATCCATTGACTCTGTCTATTTTTCTTTGGTCTTTAACATGAACTCACTCACAACCCCATTGACTTCTAGATTTGCCCTCTGACACAAAGAAGCTCAGTTCCCCGTTTAGTTTCCAAATTTCATACTGAATACAGATGAATAATACAAGGATTTTTATCTTTTCATGCTGTACAGAATTTAGCCCTTAGCAAATCTGAACTGGCTTTCTCAAGAATTTGTTCTTTTCATTTCTACCTGGTTTTCTAGAGCTGATCAAGTTGCAGCTGTTTTGCTCACTAACTTCCCCCTTCAGCTTCAGTGAAAATAAACTACTTCCTGACATCAGTGCCTGGCCCTAGAGTGATGTTATCCCAAGCCGCTTAGCTTATAGAGTTAGAGGAAGTGAACTTTCAGCACTGTGTGCCTATTGGGTAACATTTATTTTTTTTTCCTTGGGACGAAGGACTAATAGGTTTTTAAGGGTATCAGCTTAAGTCCCCCCCCCCCTCCAAAGATGGTGTGTGGTCACTGAGGTTTCAATCACCACCAAGACACTACATGTGTGTGGTTGGCCACCCGCCATCCTTGTACTTCAGTATTTTCCCTGATGTCTGGTTCTCATCTGGTCCTTCCTAAGGTCATTTGCTTTGTGATATATCACTGAGATTCCTGTCATCACTTACTCTCTAGTTTCCTATTCGAGCTGTGTCTACGAAGTTAAGCTCAGTGACTATTATAACAAATCAACATTACATCAACTCACTATCATTCTTATCCTTCTGAATTTGAAATGTGTCTTCCTCTTATTTCAAAACTGTGCATTTGACACATCCTCTATTTTTATCTTCTTATATTGACTGTTAAAATATTGTCATTTCTCTATCATTTTCCCCCCTCTCCCCTTGTACAGTGAAGTTTACTATGCTTCTTGGTCTCATTTCCCCTATGCAGTCTGTCCTCCTTTCCCCTACTGGGAACAAGATCAAAGTTTTTCCTTCTCTTAAATCTTAACTGATCTTCCTGGAGCAAAAAGATTGCATGATGTGAGAAACATCTTATTCTTTGCCCAATATAAAGTTTTTTTCATTCTTCCTCCTTTCTTATTTCTCTTTCCTTCTCTTTCCCAAAATAATCCAACTAGCAATTTCTGTCCTTATATGTGCACTTAATCTCTTAATATAACCTAACACCTCAATGTACTTCATTTTATGTCATATGTAATTTTAAAAATCTAATTTATTAGCAACAAGTACTCAGAAATTCGGTACCACATGCCCAATACAAAGTGCTACATCA
>PVHY01011334.1:0-48321 GCA_004024945.1 Uropsilus gracilis | reverse complement strand
TGTACCTATTTCCTAACTCCCTCACTAACTTCACTCCTGGGGACCTTCACTATTCAAATCCAGGGAGTATCTTGAATCTGACTTCTGATGGTGACTGAGCCCAGCTCTGTAGCATCTTAGGTTCAACTCTCCACTCCTGCTCTATGTCATAGGCTTTCCTCTGCACTCTGAGATGTTGCCATCCCCTGTCAGAGGAGAGTTCTCCCTTGGTGGGTGGGATGTGGTGGACACTGGCTCGGGAATACTCTGAGGTACGTGGCACCATCTCCCATGAACAACCGTGGGAGGGTATGCGAGGTGTTTCCATTTCCAGAGTTCCTGAAGAAACTGTAATGGAAAAGCAGTATTCTGAAGAAAAAACTGTGCCTAATGAGCTCCAACTCCTGGGTTCACCCTACTGACCCTAAGGCTGTGGTTGGGTTTCCTTGGGGCCTTTTTGGCAGTTCCCCACAGAAATCAGAGCCCTCAGCACCCTCACTGAGCAGGTCCCTAAACCAGCAGGAATAACCTCTGAGTGGCTAAGCAAAATATGGAAATAAAGCTGATGAAAAATGCACAGTTAAAAAGATAACCAGGAAGCCGGGCACGGTGGCTCGTGCCTGTAAGCTTCAACCTATGAAGCGGCTGGGGCTAGGGATCGTGGTTTGAGTCCCTCTCAGGGCAACACAGCGAGACCTAGTCCCAAAAAATAGCTGAGTGTGGTGGCGTGCACCTGTAATTCCAGCTACCTGGGAAACTGAGGCTGGGGATTGCTTGAGTCCATGGTACCATGGGCAACGTGAGCCTGTGGTTCCATGGGCAAAAATAGTGAGATGTAGTCTCAAAAAAAAAAGATACCAGGAAAAGCAAAGAATAAAAAGTCCAAGAAAGGAAAGGAAACATCATCATAACTGCTACCTGACTCATCATTGGATAGCATTCACAGTCATATTATCAACACTTATTCTAACCAAAACTATCATGTATTTATTTTGAGAGAATGGAAAGTGGGATAAGTGGGGGGAGGCTAAATAAATAAATTAGCCAAATGCTGTTTGCCTCTATCACAAAGTCAAGAGATGATATCTGCAAACATTATTTAGAAATATGGATGCAAATGTCAGATGAAATATCAAAAATAATTGGAAGTACCTGGGGTCACCATGATGGAAATGGATCTATCAGAACGTTTTGGTAGTATACTATTTTTGTAAAATTAAAACCCAAAACCACTGTTATCTGCAAGAAAAGAAATATAATGTCTACATTATGAATAGACCTGCCAGGCATATGAAACAATTGTATTATTGTACAGCTGTAAATTTGATTGTATATTGTAGGATGGTGGCCAGAAGTAAGGAAGAATCGCAGAAAATCATTTTTCTTTCACTTGATTTTTTTTTTACAGCTAAATTACTCTGATGAAAGAAAAAAAAAAGAGAATATGAAACCTGGGTTTGGCTTCATGTGTGACTGGAGAGGGCTCAAATAAAGTCATTGGGATCTGGGTTTGGTCTTGTTAATTCAAGCTTTCTCATCAGAGCCAAATGGTGCTTTAGCATTGGCATTCTCTCCATGTTCCCAGTCTTGAGCAGATTTGAGCTTGCTGTGGACAAAGCTGTCGGCTAATAAACATCCTGATCAGTTAAGGATAGGAGAGTCAGTGAAAGAACAAGACAACAGTAGTAGGAAAGAACACTTAACAGAATCAGGCCAGACACAGTGGCTCATGCTTGTAAGCTTCAGCCTATGAAGCGGCCGGGGCTAGGGATTGCGGTTCGAGTCCCGCCTGGGGCCCGTAGCAAGACCTAGTTCCCAAAAAACAGCTGGGCGTGGTGGTGTGCGCCTGTCATCCCAGCTACCTGGGAAGCTGAGGCTGGGGATGGTTTGAGTCCGTGGTACCCCGGGCAACGAGAGCCTGCGGTTCCACGGGCAAAAATAGCGAGACCTAGTCTCAAAAAACAAACAAACAAAAAAAAAACACTTAACAGAATCAGATAGGAATAGATAATTGAAAAAGAATAAGAAAGAAAATGGAAAAGTTTAAGAACCAGCAGAAAAGTCAAGGGAAATAAAGATGGAGAAAAGACCACAGAATTGAAGTGAGCATTGCTGGCTCTGAGGGAAGAGTTCATGAAGTGGCAGAAACCAAATCAATCTACTGCCATGGTGGTTGGGTTCCTGAGCTAACAACAGTCACAGAGAGCTTGTTTGAAATGCAAATTCTTTTTTTTTTTTGTAACATTTATTTAATGTATTGATTTATGTATTTTTTACATTGTTGTATACCCCACAGTTCTCCCACCTCCTTGTCGCCCATGTCTCATCATCATGATCCTTTGTACTTAGCCCTCCTTCCCTGATCTTGCCTTCCCACTCCCTCTCCTTCTTCCTTCCTATATATTTCTGTATGTTCTGTTATCAGCTTGCTAGTTTTAACCTTTTCTTGTCCTTTTTCTTTTGTTTCTCTATATCCCACATATGAGACCATCCAGTGTTTATCCTTTCTTTCTAATTTTAGCCAGCATGATTCCTTCTAACTCCGTCCATGTTGCCATGAAAGACATGATCTTGTCTTTTGATAGCTGAGTAGTATTCCATTGTGCAAATGCACCACAACTTTTTGATCTATTAAATGCATGTTCTTAGGTCCCACATCAAGTCTTCTGAATTAGACTTTGAACCTGAGACCCACCAATCTGTATTTTAATGAGACTTTAGTTGATTCTGCAGCATACTAAAGTTTGCTGGCAATATAAATTGTTATAATTTCTATGTGGGTCAATTTAACATCAGTCATATTTAGAGCTGCATATACCCCCTCACCCAGGGTTTTCACTTTCAGTGATTTACCCTACACTTATTTGCAAGGCTGCAGTGTTATTTGACTGGAAATGAAATGTCAATCATTAGGGAACTTCATAGCTATGAAGTGGTGCATCCATGCCATGAAATGTTATAGAGCTAAAATAAAATAAGAAAACTTCAGGTACTGAAGAGATGTTGTTCTCCTGCCTCCAGTGTTCTTCAGTTCATAACCCACACTGTTACATACAAATTATCAATCAACAGAGAGACAGAATATCTCTTCCTGAGTCCTGTAAACCCTCCTCTTCCCAGGTTACCGTGTCTCCATACACACTTTGCAAACTTCAATAGCATGACTGTGTTAGCAGACAACTCACAGAGGTTTGCAGAGTGTCAAGGTGGCTGTTTTCTTTCTTTTCCTGTAATGACTTTTAAATATTAAGAACACTAAACATGCGGCCCACCTTCAAGAGAATTGAAGTGCCTGGCATAATATAGTGACTGACAGGTGTTAAGTTGTATAGCAGTTCTCTAAAATTTTGCTCATCTTGCATAACTGAGACGATGCCCATCAGCAGCTTTTTTTTTTTTTTTCATGATCCTGTATTTTTCCTCCCTAAAATAGCAGCTTTTTGTCTCTTCTGGAAAACTGCCTCCCTTGCCTCTTCCTTTGATTCGTACAGAAGAGGGACTGTCAAACCCAATTCCTTCAACCTGCCCTATCCTTGTCAAATGTGAACCAATCAGACAGTTGTTTCCCTAGGGTCTGAATCTTGAATAGTGACTGAAAGCGATCTGAGAAGACTGTCCTTATGTTTTTGTTACTGGATTGCCCCCTGGTTCCTATTTAAGGTGAAATGGTTCACTTTCCCCCTTGGTTCTGTGACTGACCTATTTTCTATTTTTTTTAACACAAAATTTGCACTTTTATTGAGAGGATACTGTCACTATGCCAAAATTCTGCCACCAATGCAAAGTTTATTTCCCATCTTGAATTAACAAGAATATATTTTACTGTAATGAGACATAAAAGCAAAGTACCAAGATTTAAGTAGCTGTAAGTTTTAAATTTCACACTTCAAATATTAAAATAAGCAATAATTTCCCAAATCATGAAAACATAAAGCAACTCTACACAGAAAAAGAGGGATTTAATATTCTTAACATTATATAGTGAAGTATTAATGTACAAATTCAATCTTTGGATAGACCTATGCAGGGAATTAAGAATCTTGTCAAGAGAGATGGTAAATTATAAGTGGTAAAATATGAAATATACTCCAGTGTTTAATACCTGATAGTGTCCTCTAGAAAGTCAATAAAAATGGTAGATAAGTCTTTGTCATTTCAAAGTTAAAATGTATATTTTGCATATGAATTTAACAAGAAATACACTTAAACTGCGTTTCCTCAAAATTGTCATCTATTTTATGGAAAAAACAAACTATACTTTTTGAATATGTGTATGTAAAAGCCCAAAAGGTTACTCTTTACCTTAAAATATTTTTTTTTTATTGTGTAATTATCATACAATATTGGTCATGTTTGTATGACTGTCTTGTACCCCTTATTCCTCACCCCAGTCCCCTTTTCCCCCTCTGATCTCTCCAGCTCCTCTTGCTGCAAACCATTGGTCCATATTTGGCCCACTGGTCTTTTCTTTTTCTGGAACAGTGTCCTTTTTTCCTGGATGTGGACTTGCACTCCTGGACAGCAACAGATGAAGCTACTCGAATCTCCAGGAATAGCTGAGACAGATAGTTAGGCCGAGCACATCAGGAATTTGTTGTAGGACAAATATGTGGTGCACTTCTTCAGGATCCTTTCTGATATCTGTCACTTGTTGCTGTTTCTGTACCATACAGTTCTGATATCTGGGTTTGGGAGCCAATTCCCAGGCAGTCGCTGGTGGTGGAGGTGTTCCCTGCTTGGACAGACTTCCCCAGATGGTTGGTCCAGCTCCTCTCCTCTCTCCTGTTGGCAGTTCTGCCATGGGGCCACAGCCAAATTGTGACTTTCGTCCCCCATTGATTGGTAAAGAAGGGAACCTCTTTCACATTGTACTTTACTCTGGGCCTGGGGTTTGATTCCCCAGTGCCAGAGACGATGCTGTTGAGAGCTGAACGTGGGGTACAAGAGAAGACAGACGAGAGAGATGGACACAACCATAGAGGTTGGGGCTGAATGAAAGTATGCATCATCCAGCAAATTTGAATGACTCCCACAAGTCCTTATAAAGGTTTTAGACAAAGGAAAAAAGTGGCTCAGGCAAAATCAGATTAGGTAAAACATCAGTTTCTGTGGGATACAGAAATTGGGGCCAGGGGATTCACTTACTAACTTGCTGTAATCTCCTAAGTAAGGTCTCTTAGGGTAAATACTGGAGGAATGGCGACACTGCTGCCCACCGGAGGTCAAGTTATACCATTTCCATCTTCAGTGTTCTGAAGACAGGTAAGAGTGGAATGAAGTGCTCTTCATCCCAGCATGAGTCTAGGGATCTCAGGGTCTAGAGGGACCTCGAGGCTGGAGACCCTGGCCTCCACCCTTTCAGTGTCCGGTGTGTGTGGGGGGGCAGGGCACCCAGGGATCCTGAACTGGGAGAGGGGATTAGTAGGATCTGCCTTCCAGGCCCAGCCCTGAGCCTAGCTGGGCTGGAGGTGGGAGCTGAGGTCCTTTTGAAGGGCGCAGGCCCTGGAGAAGAGCTAGGGCACACCCCCGTCCTGGCCTAGGCCGCTGCAGGGCTGGGGGGCAAGGGTGAGTCCTGTGCCACAAGGATCTTGGGGTCTCAAGGAATCCAGGTCCAGGGATCTCAGGGTGGGGAAGCCAGCCTCTGCCTTCATGTGGGCAGGGGTTGGGGCTGGACACCTCTACTGGGGCACAGGCTTGACAGGGGATGTCCTCTCTGGTTTACTCCAATCTCAATCAGACCTCAATGGAATGAAAAATCCAGTCTTTCCAGCTGCAGATATAATGCAGAGGAAAGGAACTAATCTTTACTTTTCCTTTATTGTCAACTTTTGATGCATTTTTAGATGCGGGATCCCTGAGAGTGTTTTTAAATTTTTTTTTTAAATTTTATTTTTATTGATTACACACACACATTTTTTTAATATTGATGTTTATATGCCTGGAATCCTCCCACCACTACCTGAGAGTAATTTTTAACAAAATTTGAAGCTACACCTCTAACTAGCTTGCCAGTTTTTTTGCTTTCTATTACTGCCTTGCCTCTGTTCCTGTAGATTCTGATTTTTTTTTTTTTTTTTTTTTGAGACTAGGTCTCACTTTGTTGCCCGGGGAACCACACAGGTACCATGGACTCAAGTGATCCCCAGCTTCAGCCTCCAAGGTAGCTAGGATTACAGGCATGGGCCACCATGCCCAGCTGTTTTTTTTGAGATTAGGTCTCGCTATGTTGCCCCAGGCGGGTCTCGAACCTGCAGACTCAAGCGATTCCTAGCCTTAGCCTCGTGCTTTGTAGGCTTGCCTGGCCTATATTCTGATTCTTTTCAATTCCTGCTTTCCTGGATTTTCCTTAGGATTAACTCCCTGATTAGCCAAATAAACCCCAAACATTGAATCTATTATGCAAGCAGAAATTAAATACACATTCACTTGTTCAGGTAAACCCAGCTGCTGTAACAATTTATTTCCAGAAGTAGACTACATGGAATCCAGCATCTTATCCACCTCTGGAATTCTCAAATGTTAATAAATCCTCATGAATTTCTGCTGGATAGTCTTCATTTCTTTCTTCACCTACCATTAAGATCATCTTATTGACCTTCCACTCCTGTCTTCCCAAAAGCTGTAGTGATCCTCATTATTCTTAAAAGTATTTTTTTCCATATTAATCAGAGTTAGGTTCTTTGGTGGATTATAACCAAAGAATAAAAACTACTCCAATTCCAGGATAATATCACAGAACTCTGTACCAAGTTAAGCCACACAAAAGGGATTTGATTTTTTTTCGCTATTGAATAATTTCTCTTTTTCTTCTTTTATTTTCTAACACTTTGTGGGTAACTTTTTTATTAATGTAATATTGGTTTACAACATTGTATGTGACTTGGGTGAAAAGGTTTGTGCTTCTTTAAATGTATGTTTAGCACACCACACACACCATCAAGGCACCCGTGTCCTTTATCACAGACCCCTGGCCCCATCCCCTAACCTCCCCTTCTGGTAGCCTTGATTCTATAGTCATATTTCTAGGGTTTGTTTTGGTTTAGTTTTATCTTTCCCTTGGTTTTGTGTCTTTATATTCCTGACATGAATGAAGTCATCCATTATTTGTCTTGTTCCTTCTGTCATTTTGTTTAGCATGACATACTCCAGGTCCATCAGTGTTGTCGCAAATAGCAGGAGTTTATATACATATATATATATATATACACACATACATAAATGCATATCCATATTATATATACACATATATGTGTCTAAACACATTATATATATATATATATATATACACACACACATGAAAATACACATCTATTTTTTGATAGCTAAGAGAATCAGGTCTGGAACTGGGCCCCAAGGGACTCTCTCAGTTTCTGTTTCAGGGAAGAGAGAATTCACTGTTGAGAGCAAAGTTAGACAGGAAATTAAGAAGTTTATTGTCAAATACAAAGGACAGGTAAGCTCTCTGAGCAGAGAGGGGATCCTGGGGGATTACCACTGTGGGGGTGAGAAATTGGTGTTTTCATGGGTATAGTGAGCAAGGAGTGGGGATTTGGCTACTGGGTGTCTTTGTGTTGTGTCTTCTACTGATTGGTTGGGGCCCAGGTGGTTACTGAGGCCCACAGAGCCTCCCAGGCTGCTGGCCAAGCGAGTTTTGGCCAGTTGCTTTAATACTGTGTTACCGTGTTGGTATTCTAGTCATTCAGGTTTCTACTGGGTTGGAGGCATTGTGATTCCAACCAATTGTTTCTCATTCAGTTTGATAAATGGGTTTGGGACACCTACACTTGGGGGCACCCTTCTGCTTCCAATTGATTGTTCCTTATTCAGTTGGATAGGTGGGTTTGAGGACTTGGGGCACCCTGTTCCTAACTGACTACCTGTACTCATTTCCTACCTTCTTTCATAAGCAGTATCCCATTGTTTGTGTATACCAAACCTACTCTCTACATTGATGTGTCATGGGACACTTAGGTTGTTTCCTTGTGTTACCTATTATAAATAGTGCTGCAGTGAACATAAGAGTAAATGTATCTTTCACATTAGTGACTTTTTATTCTTTGCATAGATACTGACAATTGCCTGGATCTTTATTGCTGGATCATCTGGCACAATGGCATATTTGGGCAATTATGCCTTCCCCCATTCTCTGTGGATCTGGTTCAGATAGAATGACCCCACACTTCTGGTTTTATTCCTGGGCATATAAGAGGACTCCATCCAACTTACCACTGGTCAGGGATGGGAAAGTGATATGAATTGAACCACATATAGTATTTTGCAATCTGAAAGAAGATACTGTGGTTCACTAGACCACTAACTACATGAACCTGAAGCTGCTAGAGGCCATTTCTGATGCCACAGTAACTGAATTGACTGAAAGTGAAACCTACACAGAGGAAACAAACTGGGAGAGGGTGAAACAGAAAAAGTACCCTTGTGATAGGTTTCGACCCTTTGTCTGAACTAAGTCTTTGAGACTTAGAGTTATGGGTCAATAACTTCCTTTTCCTTTTGTTTGAGTTTCAACTGAAAGAATCCTCATATAGAGTGGGAGTCTAAAGTGTTCTTATGCCTTCTTTTTTCCATCAGCCAACTAATAGTTTGCATGTCTCCTAAAGCCTTTTCCAGAAGGAAAGTTGAACTGGGTCACAAAATATTCAAGTGCCACCATCTGTTGATGCTCTTGAAAGCATTCCTCCTCATTTATTACAAACCAGTGGCCATGATGTTAACACTCTCCCTTTGGGGTGGGGACATAGCTATTTGCCATTTGGGCTTTTTTTTTTTTCTTTTTCCTTTTGAGAATTCCAGATTTATTTTTTCTCATCTAGTTGATTTTTAATTTTTTTTGTTGATTATATTTTACATCACCTTGATGTTCTCCCACCACTCTGTCTCCTGTGAACTGCCATCTCAATCTCCTGTGCCCATCCCTCCTCTGTTCTCCCCCTCTTTTGCTTTATGCTTTAGTTCTGCTGTAAGTTTGTTAATTTTACTTCTGAGCATTTTGTTCAGAGAACTAACGTCATAATCCCACAATCAGGCTGCAGTCATTTCGGGAGTACTATGCACCAGTGCCCCTCAATTCTGGTTGCACAACACAATCTCTGAGGAGTTTTTTCAAACCACCCATGCCTGCATCCCATCCTTAAGGAATCTGATATGATCGGTTTGTTTACTTTCTCAAAATGTCCAAACAATTCTACTGTACAACCAGAACTGAGAGAACCACCGATACACTCTATCTCTAGAGAGGTCTAGATATATTTCTGTACAAAAAGTGTTGGTGATTGTTCAAATGGGCAGCTAGATTTTCTTCACCTCTCTTGTCACAGGTTCTTTTCTTTACTCACTCACCAAGCATTTTAAGTGGTAGATACTGGGCCAGGTACTCAGAGAACAAAGATGAATTAGGTTCAGTGTTTGCAGTTGAGTGACTGCAGAATAGAGATTGGCAAGTGAGTAATAGGAGAAGGAAGGAGTGGTCAGTTCTGCCTGAGAAAAGATAGAGGTGAATCAAGAAGAGCTGTACATAGGGGTGATTTTGAACTGAGTTGAGTTTTGCTATAATGATACAGTAAGGGATGTTATTTCAGGGAGAGGGTACAACAAAAAGGAAAATTCATAGAAATAGTTAATCTGATACTTATGGTCTGGGGTGAACTGATTAGAGATAAATCTGGAATAGTAAGGAAGGTTATGAAAGGCTTTTTTTCTTTAATAAAGGAACTTGGACTTTATCCTGTAGCTACCAGAAGTTACTGAAGAACTCTGGTCAGGGATATCAGCCTGATTACATTATTTTTAGAAATACCTCTTTGTTTGCAGTACGAAAAATGCATTGGAATGTTGTAAGGTTGGAAACCAGGACTCCAGTTCGAAGGCGATACTTTAACTACAATGAAGAGAACATACACCAAAACAATAGAAATGAGAATATAAATGAGAGGAGGCATTAAAGTGAAACTAGGAAGCCTAGTCTTTAGAATTTGATGACTGAATGGGAGAAGTATCACATACTCTCTACCTTGGATACCTGAGTGGAATGAATTGTTACGTTGTTTATAGAAAGGAAAGAACACAGAAATAAGCTCAGGGTGGCAGGAGAGGCAAGGCAGTATGGTGTTGGTGGGAGATCCAAGGGATACTGGGTGTTGAATGTATTATATCTGTAAAGATACAGATGAGAAATCATAAGGACACAAATGGTCCTTGAAGTGATGGGTGAATGGAAAATTCACGCAGAGAAAAGAAAACCAAGGACTGAGGCTAAGGGAGTATTGAAGAGTGAAGGACTGTGAAAGGATAGGAAGGAAAGTGGGATTGAGTGGGTGAAGGGCTTTCTACCCACTGTCAAAAATTAAGAAATCACAGATGAAGGTTGTGGCAAGCAGTTTTCTTGTTGACTACCTTGCCATCTTATTGTTCATTTGGCATCAATTTCCTCTTAGGAAATAACCCCTCTATATCTGCAGTTGTGGTGGAAGTATCAGGGTGTTCTGCTCTGCCACTGCATGCCATGGGCTGGGTGCAAAACCTGAGTTCAGGTGACTGATATGCTCACCTGGACTTGGCAACTTGAACCACATGATCCAGAATAGGTGTGAATTTAATACCAGTTAAGGATCCCTGGTAAGATTGATTAGCTCAGAGGCTGTGCTCTCTTTCCCATAATTCCCATAATTTCCCATAATTCATCAGTGTCCCCTGGAAGTGCTGGACTTTAATGATCCATCCTAGTCAAGAACCTTAGCTGAATTTCCTCATTAAGAGGTCATGGAGGTGAATGATGAAAGACTGATTGAAGAGGGAATGGAAGGTGAGGAAGTAGAGGCAATAATTGCGTTCTGATCTTTGAAGAATTTGTTTGGAAGAAAAGGTGTTAGAGAAGTAGCTAATAATGTTAAACCCTGCTTGAATCATGCTTTACAGGGATGGGAAAAGGGAATTCCTTCCAACCAAGCAGCCATGTTACTGTTACTGTTACCCACTCTGTTTTGGTGGGATTTAGTTTATCAACATATTTCAACTATTCTTAATAATATATGACAAAGCCAGTCTCTGATGGCAAATTGTTCTTTAAAGTGTCAACCTAAGAATAAAGGTTTGTCTGCTTTATGCATTGGTAGAAAAACATTGAAAACAAAACAAAACCACAACCAAATATTTATTCGGAAAAGATGTCTAAGGTGTCAATGAGACTAAACTTAAAACACTAATTCAGCCAGGCGTGGTGGCATACTCCTGTAATTCTAGCTAATTGGGAGGCTGAGGGGCTAGGGATCACTTGAGTCCATGGGTTTGAGACAACCCCGGGCAACATAGTGAGACCTAGTCTCTAAAAAATAGCCGGGTGTGGTGGCACATGTCTGTAATCCCAGCTACCTGGGTGGATGAGGCTGGGGATCACTTGAGTCCACAGGTTTGAGACAATCCCGGGCAACATAGCGAGACCTGGTCTCTAAAAAATAAAAAACAACAACAAAAAATCCCCCCACTAATTCAAAAGGACACCTGTACTTGGATGTTTATTGCAGCACTATTTACAATAACCGGAATATGGAAACAACCAAAATGTCCCAAAACAGACGAATGGGTCAGAAAGTTGTGGTATATATGTACACAATAGAATATTATTCATCAATCAAACTAGACAAATTTAAGTAATTTGCAACAACATGAATGGAGCTAGAAGGAATCATGTTAGCGGAAATAATCCAGAAAGAAAGAGAGAAATCCTGGATGGTCTCACTTATATAGGAAAAAAAGCCAGACAAATGAACAAGAAATATTTGAAACTGTCAACAGAATGAAACAGAGCAAGAGAGGGGGAGGACAGTAAAATCGTGGGAGGGATGGGCACAAGAAATTAAGATGGTTCACAGGTGTTAAGGTGGTAGAAAATGATGTAATGATGTAATATAAATAAATAAGTAAATAAATAAATAAATAATAAAAGCTAAAGAAAGCATCTAGATGATCTCATTGTAAATATGGATACACACACAGGCATAGAAAAAATAAGAGCCTGAAGTAATCTCTAACAGCTACAGATTTATTAATTATCTCATAATCTGAATTTTTAAATCTGCTATTTTTTTTATAATAAACATATTTACTTTGGTAATTTGAGTAAAATTTTTCAATATTTATTGCCCCCCTTCCCTTCTGCTGGTGATGTACCCTTCTTATAATATATGTCAAACATCAGACTCAAAAAATTTGTGTGTAAGTACCTTATACTATGAAGGCCAAGCATTTTGCTAATGACTCAATGAAGGAGAATACAAATACAAAAAAAGAGAAAAGGACTATACTTAAAAAATAATTTGGTTTTATCTTTTCATTCTCTAGTAGAACTTGGAACCAATATGATGCTTTTCTGCCCTCCAGTGGTGGTTAAAAGGCATTAAGAAATACATCATCTGCTTTTATACATTTTATAAGAATATATTTTCTGTATGACAATTTTTTATTTTAGGCACTCAGTGTGATTTATGAATGTATCAGCATTCATAAGGGGCCCATGTTATTTAAAAATGGGCAGAACTCATGAAGCAATAGCAAAACTTATGGAATGTAAACTCACTTTAGGCTACCAGTAGGTGGAGGAATTTCCAAAGCCAAGGATTGTGGTGCTATCCAAAGCCAATTTCAGAACCTAAGAATCTTAGAAATTCTGGTCCAAACTTTTCTGTTTTATATATTAACAGAGCCAAGGACTGTTGACTATCTCCTACTTATATACATACAGTGCTCATGAAAATTTGGCAGAAGGAACAATGATTGTAGACGAGGATTAGATCTGTTTGTCATGTATGAGAAATGGGGATGAATTTTACTATTTTATATAATTTATGAGCATTATGATACCCATTTTGGTTTGCATTAACATTCTAACATTTTGAGATGTTTTATTTTGAATGTGCTTTTAAAGAATGAATGCACATTTCTGAATTGCATTTTGTTATATCTGACTTTTTAGGTTTGGACAGGATGAGAGAGAAAGCTTTAAGTAAGAAGTGTAAGAAGAAAATGGCTATGGCTTAAGGCAGTAGAAAGACTGGAAAGAATGCCAGGTGAAGGTTAGAAAGTACTGTGGGATAACAGACAAGGAGGGAAACTGAGCTTGACTTTGATGCAGTCAACAATAGAAAGCTATGATGAAAGACAAAGGACAAGTATTTCAGAGTATGAAATGTTGGTACAAACGAATGTGAAAACCATTAACTTGCAGAATGATATTGTTATTTGTCAATAAATCCAATAAGTAGCTCTTTGGATAAGAAACCAACACAATATATAAAATTCTAGCAATGTTCATAAAAAAAGGAGAAATTACAGTAATGGAACATTAACCATGAAAACATGGGATTTAAAATCATGAAACAAAAGACAGTAAGATGTTCAACTTCATTCCACATTTTATTTTTTTTTTTATTTTTTATTTTATTTTTTTTTTTGAGACTAGGTGTCGCTATTTTTGCCTGTGGAACCGCAGGCTCTCGTTGCCCGGGGTACCACGGACTCAAGCCATCCCCAGCCTCAGCTTCCCAGGTAGCTGGGATTACAGGCGTGTGCCACCACGCCCAGCTGTTTTTTTTTTGGAACCAGGTCTCACTACGGGCCCCAGGCGGGACTCGAACCACGATCCCTGGCCCCGGCCGCTTCATAGGCTGAAGCTTACAAGCACAAGCCACCGTGCCCGGCCTCATTCCACATTTTAAAAGTCAGAAAAAGCCATTAATTTCCTAGCAAAATTCAAACTATCAAAGTTGACTCAAGAAGACAAAAATCTAAGACATAACCATAGAAGAACTTATTTTATTATTATTATTTTATAGTCCAGAGATTTTTTATTTCTTTTATAGCCATCATGCCACTAATTCATAGGGTTCCAGCAACTCAGCCTCCTTTTTTTCTTTTTGAGACAAGGTCTTGCTGTTTTTGCCCATGGAACTGCAGGATCACGTTGCCCGGGGTACCACAGACTCAAGCAATCCCCAACCTCAGCTTCCCAGGTAGCTGGGATTACAGGCCCGCGCCACCATGCCCACCTATTTTTTTGGGGGGGACTAGGTCTATGGACTAGGACTAGGACTATGTTGCCCCGAGCGGGACTCGAACTGCGATCCCTGGTCCCCGCTGCGGCTTCCTAGGCTGCTGCTTATAGGCACATGCCACCATGCCCGGCCCTCAGCCTCCTTTCTGTGTGTTCTCACAAAGTGTGTGTCTCTGGACGAAGCAGCTTGGTGTCTCAGTTGAAATTCAGTACATTTTTCTTTGACTGCCTGTCTTTTTCTTTCTGATCATTCTTTTTCACTTGTTTGAGGACAGAGTCTCCTCTCTTAGGGTGCTAAAAACGCTCAACATGAACATTAATTCCCTCGGCAAGATTTTTGCCCTTTACTTGTTTGTTTCAATAATGCCAAATGCATACTGGGTAAAATTATAGAATCTTACAAGTGTTGCCATGGTAACAGGTGTGGGGCATTCCTTTTGAACAGTGCCCATCCACTTGATGTCTGCAGTATCACTTTTCTTTGTAGATTTCTCACTGATGTGGCCAAAGGAACAGCTCCATGTTGTCTAAAAGATCTAGAAAACACCTAGCAGGCGTCTGTCTCTCTTTCACTTTCGCATTGGTCATTTTGGCGATTTATTGGAACATGGTGGTTTTGGCTAATAGGAAGGCTACTAAAGAATTCTGAAAAAGCAGGGAACTGTCTGTCAAACAATTAACCTTCTAGTTATTTTTAAATTTTTATTTTCTAGTTTCATTCACTTGAACTCAGAAACAACGCCTGTATAATTTTTGCATTTTGGAATTTAAGATACTAAAAAAACTATTATGTAAGTATTAGATGTGTTTCATAAATATTGAAAAATTGTCAGACCACTATGTTCCTTATTTCCCACCTGCAATTTATTTTTACTTGCAAAAGAAATGCCAATTTTATCAAGTTCAAGACCCAAAGAAATATCTTTTTTTTTTGTTTTTGTTTTTTTAAAAATTTTTATTTTTGCATATTTTACAATATATGATTATATAACTGCTAATCCCCATGGGAATACCCCCCCACACCTCATCTCCCCTGGTCTCTTTGCCTCCTTTCTTTTCGCTGTTTGTCCTTGTTTAGTCCTATAGTCTTTTCTTTTCTTTTTTTTTTTTTCTTTGATCCATTTCCTCGTCCTTGGTGAGGGTGCGATTTCCCCGGACTTGGTAGAACGTGCTGTTTATCATTCCTGTACTGCTTTTGGAGCACCTTTGGTCTTGGTGGGTCTCTTCTCCGCAGTTTGTGCCTCGTTTTGTTGCTCCTTCAGTCATGCTTCAGGTCTTTGGTTTTGGGGGCATGACTCCGCCTTATATTTTGGAAGAGCAGATCCTCGAAGGGACATCCATCAGCTGATGGTAGGTCTCCTCCCTTGGGGCTTTGTTGTGGGGCCACTGCCATTAGACAAGCCTTTTTTTTTTTTGAGTCTGGATCTTGCTATTTTTGCCCATGGAGCCGCAGGCTCACATTGCCCGTGGTACCACAGACTCAAGCAACCCCCTGCCTCAGCTTCTCATGTAGCTGGGATTACAGGCGTGTGCCACCACACCCAGCTATTTGGGGCTAGGTCTCGCTGTGTTGTCCCGAGCAGGACTCAGACCACGTTCCCTAGCCCCGGCTGTTTCGCAGGCTGATGATTACAGGCACGAGCCACCATGCCTGACTTTCCGTGATATCTTCCCTCTAAACAAAGAGCGTGTGCAGTGCCCTTATTGACATGTTCTCTGTGCCAAGTTTTAGTTCAAATCTCCTCGGTGACATTGTAGGCGTCATATTTTGTTGGTTCTCCCAGTTCAGTGCGTGTGGTGCTCGCCTTGCCCCCTTGAGTCCTGCCCAGGTGGCACATGTTAAGGGACTTTCCACCAGTATCTTGCTGGTTTGGTTTCTATGGATGGATATTGTCTTAAGGTATCACTCCTGATTAGAGCTCTCATTTTTACAAATGAAAACTTTTATAAATAGCATTTTTATTTCTACTTATTCAAATTTTTTTTTTGGTTATACTTGTTTGGTTTGCTTTCCTTAGCTTTTTGGGTAGAATGCTTATCATTCCATTATATTTTATATACAGTGCTTCTTTGTTGCTAATCTGTTAGTATAGTATTGCTTCCTTTTTTGAGTCAATAATTATTTGAAAGAATGGTTAAATTTGTTTAGTGGTTCTTTTAAAAGAACTTTTAAAAATATATTCTCTGTTTTAACTTCATTGCCTTGTGCTCAGCTCAGAGGCTATGGTCCATGTAATATTTGCTATTCATTTTACCCTAATAAAGGATTAAGTCTATGATCCACTGGAAAAACAAAGATATTCTCTATTTTTAGGGTGTATTTAGACTCTATTTTGATAATTCATCAAATCAGCCTAGTCAATAATATTGAGTTTTGCATTCTAGTCAAACTTATTTTGCCTGTGTTGTATCTAGTCTATCAAAAATACAAATTATAGCATATACTTTGATATTTTTAAGAGTTCATCTTTTTACATTTTTGGCAGTTATTAATATATTTTCATGAAAAACAATTCAACACGGTGGCAGCCATAAGTTAAAGATGGTCTTCAAAGTTCCTCCCCCCCTGGTGTATATGCTGTATATTACCCTACACTTTGAGTGGGGGGTATATGTGAATATAGTGGGATGTTATTCTCATGATTAGGTTACATTATTAGTCAAAGACAAGGGATCTTGTAGGCATAAGTAAGGATTCTAATCAGTCAGCTCTTAGTTAAACATTAGGTAGATAATCCTGAGTGGGCCTGACCAAGTCAAGTTAATAGGTCAAAAACTAAAGGAGCATCTTGAAGCGAGTGAGATCCTCATGTTGACATTGAAAGAGAACATAGTCATACTGCGACTGGCCTACAGAAGAGGCCATGAGACAAGGGCTGAAGCTCCTAGTTTTTAGAGGCTAGAAATTTGCAGCAAGAGAACCTGAATCCTATAACCTCAAGGAACTGAATTCTGCTAAGCTGAATGCTTGGAAGACCCCAAGCCTTACATGAACTCTAGATGAGAACAGCTCAGCTGTGTTCTTGATTTGTCCTCAGTGTTGTTACCAGAGCATGCCACTATATTATGCCCAGATTTCTGATGCTGGAAACTATGAAATAATAAATTATCTCTTTATTTAAACTGTTATTTTAAACCTCTTGTGGTAATGTTTGTTGTGCAGCAATAGAAAATGAATGCAAACACATGAAAACTTCTAAGACTTATATTTTCATTGTGAATTGTTTTCTTTACCATTATAAAAGGGTATTTGTCTATGTAATAGATTTACTTTGAATTTTAGTATTTTATTTATGAGTATTATGATGCCTATTTCTGTTTGCATTAACATTCTTTTATTGTTTTAGTTCTATTTTGAGATGGTTTGTTTTAGATGTCCTTTTAAAGAGTGTATGCATAATTCTTGAATTGAATTTTTAAATTTCATGGCATAGTTTATTGCATTTGCTTATACAGATATTTATATTTGACCTTTTAAAATTATCTATTTTTTTTGCTATCTTATTCTTCCTTTTTTCTACCTCTTGCTTCAAAACTATCTTTTCTGCTCTCTTTTGTCTAGTGTTTTGGTAAGTATGTATTTTAAGGCAAATTTTTAAAATTAAGTAGAAAATTTAAATTTCTCTAAAGAATTTTTCAAATATATTTTCCCTCAAAGCAGGAACTATGATTTTTGTCCTCTTCACCTTTAGTACCAATCAATTAGAAATGTTTAAAAAGTGTTTAATTTGCTGAATTGAAATAGCTTGATTCTAAGCAACTGTGCTGGAATAGCTGTTAACATACTTTTCAAGTAAATATTCAAATATATTATCTGATTTTTCCTTTGGACTATATTTTCATGTTGATTAGAAAGCATTTTCTTCATGTGGACTCTTTTGAAACAGAAGTCTGTAATTTGAAATATACAAAAATAAATTGAACTAAAAACCAACTAATTTTCTTTGTTTGAATGTGTTTAAAATTCATTGGATGTCTTTAAGTCACAAGTTGGAGATTTTTAATAGTAAAGTCCTTGTAGTGCTTATCCTGACAAATTTAAATGGTAAAGGACAGGAAATGTAAAAGTATTTCCCTTCCACCCTGTGCTTCAAACATAGTTATTGCTGCCATTTTAGTTTGTATCTATGTTATAAAGATGATTATAATAGGAACTGATATTTACAAGTTCTTATTGTGTTTACTTAATATAATTATAAAAACAATCCAATGAGTTTATTGGATTGTCATCTATATATTAAAGAAGAAAGAATTAGAATTAAAATTTTGTGAGAAAATTATTTTCCTCCAAACTATATAGCCACTAAGTGATAATATAATGATCTTGTCCTCAACCACTATACTAAACTGTCCTCATCAAATATACATGTATACTTTATATACAAACAAAATATGGTTCTTTTAATTGACATATTTTGAAAAAAAGTTTTTACAATCTGTTTTTTTGTGGTACATGTTTATTGAAGTTAATGTATTATACTATCTTTCCAGAGTCACTGAAAATATTTCTGGTGACTTAAACTACTCTGATAAATAAACCCAAATGTGTGATAGTGTAAGCACAAGCTGAATTTATTTCTCATGTATCTATCTAGGCAGGCTTAGGTCAGTGAACAGTTGTTTTCCAGAGACCCGGGCTCTTTCTAACTTGTTTTTATTACCTGATTAGAACATACTGCACATACTGTTATCTGCATGATTGAGGCTGGTTGCCTTGTCCAAGATCTCACTGGAGGATGGGAAAGAGAACATGACTGGATGGGATTTACTTAAGAGCCACTACCCTTTGAGTATTACTTAGTCTTATAGCTATTTGACAGCAAAGGAGACTGGGAAATGTAGTCCCCTGTGGTGGGAGAGACGGGATTTTGGTGAACAGCTAGTGGCTGTGCCACAGACAGCATTGTATATTTGTTAGGTCATAGTTGGAAAGTTAGAACATGTTGATCTTATTTTTAAAGAATGACTATCTCTAATGGTACCAGAGCATTTGTTCTGTGGACACATTTCTGGTTAGTGGCTTCCTCTGGAAGCCAGAGGAAAATATAAACCAGATCTTCTGACTCTCCTGTCAAAGCTCTTAATTGCAAGGCCTACTTTACCTTTCTGAAGCAGTCATGAATTATGAACTTTTCTCCTTGAAGACAATTCCTATTTGAAAAGTGTATCTTGTGAGAGATGACAGAGAAACTTATTTCTGTAAACGATGGAGTACAGATTTAATTTAATTGTGAGAAAATAACTGTCAAGCTAGTTGGTAGAAGCAGCCTGCAGAATGCAGACTGTACTGCTTGTGTCATTATTTTAGAAGCTAACAAATGAGAGACCATTTTGCTAATTCGCTAGTAAGCCAGATTCTAGGTGTTACACAATGCGACAACACTATTTGAATTCCACATACCATGAGAAAACTCACGCTCAAACATCCCTTCTTTATTCTTCGGATATGTGTGTATCCACTGTGATTGAGCATGTAGAAAGTTGTTGACTGTGTAGTGAATTTGGGAAAGTAATTTGATGACTTAGATTTTCAAAGATAATTTTTTGTTTTTCAATAGGCATATAATTTTTGGGGGTTTAAATTAAATAAATATAAATATCTGCTTTGACTTTACATTGTATAAGCAAGATTCATCAGGGTGGAGGAAACTCTTGATTACTTCATCCAACATTTTCTATCTCACGAGATGAAAAATTCATAATTCGAAATAACTTTAAAATATTGTATTGCCATAAACTTATATCCTTTTCTGAAGAAACACAGCATGTATGGCTCTTGCAAAACATTTCTACAGACTGATATTATCTTTTAATAGCGCTACAGAACAAGATCTTTAAATATCCAGAAAGAATTAGTGGTTTTACCATACTTATGTAGAAGGCAACTGCTCTCCTGAAACCAACAATCTGCATCCATGTAATTCTGATACTTTCTCTATAGTTTTTAAACTGAAGAGTAATGCCTGAAGCAGGAGCCATCACATTATCAGCGCAAGAAGAGTAATGCCTGAAGCAGGAGGCATCACATTATCAGTGCAAGTTGAGGAGACTCATCATGAGGGTACACATGATGTCAGTATCACCCCTTCCAGGGGATGTATTCCATTCCTGGAGTGTCAGCACGATTAGATCCTCTAAGGACAATGAACAGGAAAGAACAATCTTCTCCTCAAAATTTACAGAGAACTATTATGTTTATGGGAAAGCATCCCACTGAAAGTATACTAATTTTTGACTAGAAAAAATAAGAACATGATTATTATTAAGAATAGCAAGAGATCAACGAATGAAAAACTGCCATGTGAATTTTAGTGGAAAGAATATTGGTGAATAAGAATTAAAAATTAGTATCATGGTTTAGTGAGTGTAATCCAGGATACATTTCTTTTATTTCAAGACAGCATGAAGAAATTTTGTTTTTAATTTGTGATGGTCCTAGAAAAGGAAGATATGGAAGTCAAGTGAGTTTAGTACACAAATAGTCAAAACTTTAGTTTTAGGGCAAAATTATCCTTAAACATGAAATACTGTACTGTAGAGAAATTTGGAAAAAAAGATGTTCATAAGCAAATACTACCCTTTTTTGCATACTCTGTAGACTATGTAGAGGAATAAAAAACAATCTAGCAATTTGAATAAATAATCACTGGTCAATGTGAACTGACTTGCTGTCTGCTCATAGCATAGATAAAAGCTTCATCATGTATGGAAACATTGAAAGAGTTAAACTTGAAAGAGTTAAAAGAAATCTGTGAATGATTATAAAATTAGCTTGTCTCAGTTGGAACAATTAAAGCACTAAAATTATGGTGGTATCTGAAGTGGAGCAGAAAGTGCCAATGGTTTAAAATAATTCTTTTGAAATGAACATGTTTAATGAAAGTCTTTTCTAGAATATTAAACTTATGAAATGATTCCTGAGGATTTGGTATCAAAGACAGTGGGGAAGACTGCAGATCCTTCTGTCTACTCTTCATTTCCAATTAAATGTCACAAAGATGCTCTGAATTTAGAAGGTTCAAGACTGAAACCAGTTCTCGCAGATTTGGTTCTCTGTCAGTATTCCATGGGAAAATAGCTGGTTTTAAATCTATGATGCATGAGATGAAGTATGAGATGACCATTGACAGAAATTAGAAAGGCATGTGGATATGGCGAGAAATGTGCGCTAATATTAGCTATGTTGAATGACTTTAGAGTAGGCAGGTAAAAACACTCTGTGGACGCTTAGAATAAAAATCTGGGGAGACAGGTTTGGGGTGTGGATTTGGGAATCATCTATTAGGGGTGAGAAATGAACTTAAGGGAGAAAAACTTAAGGGAATATTTGCGAGGAGTGGTGTGGGGGTGAATTGAGGAATCAGGAAAGTAAATTGTGTGCCACTAAACCAAAAACATTTAATTAATTTTCAATTTATTTTTTATTTTCTTACATAATTGGTCACCTCTGTATATTGTTACCCTTAGGTAGCAGCCCTCCCACCCCCTAACTACCACCCCACTCCCCTGAGTCTCTCTCTCTCCCATTCCAATCACTCCTACTTCTCCGTCGCTATATATCTTAGATTGATGGTTGGTCCACGAGTCTTGCCCTTTTCCTGGAACATTGCCTTCGTGGGCAATGGCCTGAGCTTCTGGACCACAGTGGACGAGGCTGCTTAAACACCCAGGAGTAGCTGGGTGGCAGGTAGACTGGCAGAGCTCTTCAGGAGCCTCTATAGGGCTGGTGTGTGGAGTGGTTCCCAGAATCCTTGGTTTTGGAACTCCCAATGGTATAGAAGACAGTCCCTGTTTCTCCAGACCAGTGTGGCCTCTGGGTTCCACACCTCTTGATTCACACTATCCCATCTTTTCCAAGGACTGCTTCTTTCCGATGACAGCACATGATTTTGCTTCTGGGTCTTATAATTGTGGTGCTGGGAACCCAACTTCTTGCCAATATTGGTGGAGAAGTTCTCTGGTAGGGACAGACTCCAGCAGGTGAATGGTTCAGCCCCTTTCATCTCCTTTTGTGGTTTCTAGTAAACCAAGAATATTTCATAGGAAAGGGGCAATGTCAAAGATCCCAATGGATGAGACCACTGGATTTGATGATTTCTGAGTTTCGGAAAAGTGGTGAAACTAGAAGTTGAATAAGTTATAGAAAGCAGTATGTTCTTGTCTTTTTCAAGTTGCTTATGTCATTGGACCACAGCGTCTTCATCTTTAAAATGAGAGGACTCTTTAGATACACTCCAGCTAAAGAAGTTGAAATACATATTTTCAGTGAATGAAAGGGTAAAACTATATATAAATTGCCTACAGTTGTAGAATTGCCATAGGTAAGAAGTTAATACTGATTATGCACTTCAAGAGGCCTAGCTGTGAAAGACTATCAGTAATAAATGGAAGATTGAATGGAGACAGTATTACCAGAGAAAGGATTTCTGAACCAAAAGATACTCTTTGGATTATTTTATCATTTTGTAGGATAAAATGTAGTTGATCCTTGGTACTTAATTTATCTGACACATTTTTACTTGGGATTTTTGAATATGTGATAGGCAACAAATTTCTAACCTTTTTGTCAGTATTTATAAAGTCTTAGCATTGATAGCACTGCAGTTCAGCCACACTAGAGACATACTGGAAATTAAGCACTGACCTTGGTGATGGCTTTCCTATATATTGACTTTTTAAAAAAAATTTAACAAATTCAAAATTCACACAAAAAAATAGCAGGTGACTTTGGGCACTTAAATTGGTAAATAATAGTTTGAACCTCAGGTCCAGATTTTCATTATCTGTGATGAAGCATTTTGAAAGTTTGATACCAAATCTAAATAAGCAGAACAAATTCTAAAACATTTTTTAGTATAAAATTATTGCTATGTAATAAATATGTAGCATAAACATTTTAGTCTTTTCTCCCTACTTTGTGCCCCAGAAATTTATAATTTCAAATGTTTATATCAAATGTTATTTAGAATTATATCATTTATGTAATATTGTATCACCTTTCAAAGCTAAATTTATTTTAATATATGGGATGTCTATATTGACATCTATGAGAAGGAAGAGGCAATGAGTTATAAAACTGGATTCTAGAACTTTCTGATACTCATCTCAATCTACCATTTATTTTGAAGAAGTCATTCTCCACGAAAGCTGATGCCTTTTGGGTGGATTCTCTAATTCAATCAGGTCATCCGGCCTAAGTCCAACATATGAGCCAGGCACAAATCAAATCATACACACACAAATCATTTTAACACTCAAAATTCATCAGAGTATTTAAACAATTAGAGTTTTACTTTATTTTAGAATAAGTTTACAGTTGAAAAAAATGTATTTACTATATTTACTAAAGCCACAACATTATTCATAAGGACAAAACTTTATATAGCAAAACCCTGGTAAGTGAGCATTAATAATTTCTATATGGTTACAGAAGATATTTAAAAAATGGAAATGATGTATTCCAAAGGCTGTAAGAGGCACAATATATATGCTTGTATTGGGCCTGCAAGCATTATACTAAAATTTATTACAAGTCATCCAAGAAGTTGCAGATTTTTTCAGCACTATGTATTGCAAGATACAAAGGAATAGCCTAGTTATTCTGATGTTGGAAAAGCATGTACTATTAATACTACAGAATAGCAGCAGCAAGCTTAACAGACAGCTCTCTAGGTTCTACAGGACATAAGACATCTATGGCTTTTTCATGTTCATTGTTGAGACTGATAAGCAAGTCCAGCAACCGGGATAGAAGAAAGTGTCTGAAATAAAATGTTAAAGACAGCATGTACAAAACATCTGCTATTTAATGGGTTCAAAACTGGAACACAAATTGAATTTGCTGTTAGAGCAAAACTGAGTATTCTACAGCAAAGAAATCAAACAACAGAAAACTAATTCCACCCATCTTTGGCATAAAAACCTTCCTGCAAAAATCATTTTTCAAATGATGGAAAAATACTTGTGATAGATCATTGGAATTTATTTAGATTTTTAGTAACTGTAAAGTCTTCTAAGGATCAAGAAACTTAATACAAGCCTTAGTATAGGCTTTTTCTATATTTTTTAAAAACATAGCTTGAAATATTCATGTATTCATGCTGATAGCGAAACCATGCTGGTTAAGGTGAACAAGTGGCAAAAATAAGGAAAAACCACATCATGTATTTTTTCAGAGCATACTGCAACCATAACATATTCAAATTTGCTAAAAGGTAGAAATGCACACCTTAGATTCTCAAAGGTTTTATTTTCACTAATAGTTAAACATAAATATAAAATTGAATTAGCAGTTAAAACATAAGTGTAAAGGTGAATCATGCATTATTATTTTTACCTATCAGTACTGATAGTGATCTGAAGGGAAGAGTTCTTTCCTTCCCTTTAAATGTATAAATCTCACAAGTCAGCAGGTGGGACTCAAATTACACACAAACGCAAATCCTGAAGAAATGTTAAATTTCAAAATGCCTGAAAGCGTGCCAGAAATGATGCTATAATTGTTGGAGGCCAAAATTAAAGCAGTAGGTGTTCCTGCAACTTCTAGGTCTTTAATCCTGTTTTTTCTTTTTGTGGGTGTGGAAAAGGGAGATTCAGGTCGGGGCTTCGGTCTCTCAAGCTTAGGCCATAATTTCGGCAGGTTCAGTCACCAGCTTCGATCCATCCCACACGGTCTTGAACTGCTCAGGAACAGGAAATTCCCTCTGCAAAAAGTAAGAAAGTCCCTTAAACCACAGCTTCCTTTTGTAAGCAGAGGGGAGATGGATCACCTCATGTGATGAACAAAGGCATTGTACAGAAGCAAAATTGTGTCATAGAGAGGTCTTCCACATCACAGGTCACACGGAGACATGCATGGTCTTGTCTCAGTTCTGAGGCTGTGAGCCAGCATCACCATTAAGGGAAGAACCACTGAGAGCTAGGATGTGTGTGAACTCAGTAAATGACTGACGACTTTGAGAGCTCGCCATGACTGAGAAACTATCTACTGGAAACGGAGGCCGGCAAGACTAAACAACCAGTCCAAGAGGGCATCTCTAATAAGCAGTGCAGACAGAGTCACACCTAGTCTCTTGCCCACTATTCTTTATCAAGAATGCATAGGAATAGGACATTATTCTATTAATTAATTATTAATACTAATTCATATCTAATTAATCTTGCAAACCTGCAAGTTCTGAATCAGCATGTCTGGGGAATGAGAATGTGCATTTCCAACCAGTTCCATGGGATGCAAGCCTGCTGGTCCCCATGTCCCTCTGGGTAGAAAGGCTTTATCTTCATGAATCTACTCCGTATGAAACAGAAAATATTTCTTGGGTTGTGTACAAATGTGTTACCCTCCCCCCTGCCAAATTCTCCTCATCGGGAAATATCAGCACATGTACTCCATACACATACCACACAGCAGAGACACCCATATGCACACCTCCTGGGCACACAAATGTGTAGGCAAAGAGAAAGGCAGAAGAGTCAGCATGAAAGGAATGTGGGGTGTCTCCTTTCCAAACTGATTCTCCAGTTTAATTCCTTAAGAGGAATGACGAAAGCAAGGAGCCGTCCTCTTGGCTCCCATACCGTGGTGCGCCCCACCCCCTCCGGACTTCAGGTGTACACAGTGCTGTTGAAATCCCAAGCGTCTGATAACCTGAAGTCTGTACTCATCCACTGCTGAGACACAAACGTTTCAGTGGAGTTCACACATGAATATACACATCTTCCTAGATGTCAGGTCCTACTGTTTCTTTTGGAAGAAGCTGCTTAGATTAGGCTCTTTCTATAATGAACGAAGATTCTCCTTCAGTGAATTCTGTCATGGAAAGTCTTAAGATGAAGCAAATAAGCTACCATCTTAAGAAGTCTGTGTTTGTGTGTGTGTGTGTGTGTGTGTGTGCCTGCCTGCAAACATCCCTCCTGGGACTCTTCCTGATGAGTCAAGCAGGTTTGGTGTTAGCTCTCAAGGTAAAGAATGTTCTAGAACAAAGACCCCTCTTTGATGGTAACTACATCATGGTTTTTCCAAGTCTTGTTTGGGAGAGAAGGTATAGTAATACAAGGACAGACCTTCTCTAGGAAACTGACTTCTTTGAGGATGAACATCTTCGTCATCTGTTCCCAGATTACAAAGCCTAAGACAGGATCACTGTATTGCTTTCCCTCTTACTTCCAACTGGAAAATGCATCCAAAGTCATATCTTAGGCAGCGGCCATAAGGTAAATGACCTTGATTTATATTTGGATATGAATGCTCAGGTTTGGCCTGTATGCACCCTTTAGGTCAGGGAGTCTTAATCTTAGCTCCACATTCCACTGAGAATCCTGAACAAACGCAGATTTGGGTGCTATCTGCAGGGATTCTGGTTGGAAGGGCCTGGAGAATTCACCCAAACCCCACAGATTTTCTCAAGAGACCTAGTTCCCATGTGGCGGAGTATTGCGGCCTAATCAGCTGTATAAGTCAGGATAAACCTGGCTGTTGGTTCTTCTCACTGAAGCTGTCTGTGTTGGCTTCTGCTTCTCAGTAGTTTGTTTAAGGTGGAGATGCAAGGGAAGATTCTTCTCTTGCTCAAGGCTGCATGGCCCAGTGCTGGCAGTTTTATTTTTTTGGACTTAAAAATATATGACTTTTAGAAGGCATTTTGTAGCTTGTGGCTCAGCACTGAGGAACTTCCTGGCAGGTGGGGGCAGTCACACTTGGTGTAAGGAGAGGAACCCAATGCTAACTGCTATGTAGATGGTTGGAAATTGACCCAAGGCTGATGGGAATCCCCTCTTTCAAACTGCTGTTTTGCTTTCTCCCATCCTTCACTGGTTCACTGCCCTCTTGCACATTTATAATAACAGAATAATTAGAAAATGAATAAATTTGAATATGAGGGAATTATCTCTGGATTAAGTTTCCAAGAAGCAATAAGTTGCTTCCAGTGGCAACAACAGGTCAGTACACTGTGCAATGCAGCAAATGTATTTTTAATTTATCCTTTTCAGTGTGTGAGAATATCTGCATGTTTCTTTTAGAGGCTGCTTTCTTGGGAAGAGGAAGCAGAGAAAGTCAATGGTGCCCAAATCACAAAAACTAGTGTTTTTCAGAAAGGAGGCTGGATGGGCCAATGATATCAGAATCATCTGGGAGGCCTACTGAAATACAGATTACTTGCAAACTGGTCCAACCACTATGGAAAGCTGTGTGAAGGTTCCTTGAATTATGAAAAATGTATCTATCAGATGACCCAGTCGTTCTACTCCTAGGAATCCACCCAAAGAACACAAAAACATTAATTTTGAAAGAAACCTGCACTTTTATGTTTATTGCAGCACTATTTACAATAGCCAGGATAGGGAAACAAGGTTAATGCCCTGAAACAGATAAAAAGATGTGATATATAAACACAATGGACTAAAGATCAGTGATTAAAAAAGATATGCCATTTGCAGCAATATAGATGAAGTTAGAAGGGATTTTGTTCAGTGAACTAAATCAGAAGGAAAAAGAAAAATATTGGATTTTCACTAAACAGGAGGAATATAGGGAAGCTCAACAAGAGGTCAAAAATAAAGAGTCAAAATTTGCAGGAAAATTATGTATCTGAGGCACAGAGCAGGGGAGGGTATAGAAAAGGGTCAAAATGGGAGGAAGAGCATAAGGGACTAGAGTGATGGATCGTGGGTGCTGTGGTAGTGAGAGATTTATGAGGACTGAACTGAGGGGAGAAATCAAATATTGTAAAGCAATGTAAGAAAATACAAGTTTAATTAAAAAAATACATAAAGATTCTGGGGCCCCACTCTTAGCCTCCAGAACTCAACTTCAAGTTGTGGAGGTTGGGATTTGACTTCTCTTATTTTTAATGAAGTACTTACAGCCTTATTAACAGTTGACAGTATGGGATTTCCCCTAACGGATTCTTTTTTAAAATAATAACTTTATAAATATATATAACATATGTTTTTTACATCATTGCTTTATTTTGGTTGTTAACTTGTTTTGACTTTTCTTCTTGACCTTTTGTTTTCCCTATATCCCATCTATAAGTAAGACCATCTGGTTTCTGTCTTTTTCTTTCTGACTTATTTCTGCTAATAGTATTCTTTCTAGGTCCATCCATGTTATCACAGATGCTTCAAATTGTCCTTTTTAATTGACGGATAATATTCCATTGTGTAAATATACCACATCTCCAAATATGAGATACAAATGGCCAAAAGGCACATAAAAAATGCTCAGCATCACTAATAACCAGGAAATGGAATTCAAAAACCAAGTGAGATACCATCTTATACCAGCAAGAATGGGCCATAGTAGTAAAAAAAACCCAAAAACCAAAAACCAAAAACCAGGGAACAATAAGTGCTGACATGGATGTGGAGAAAAAGGAACACTTTTACACTGCTGGTGGGAATACAAACTGGCCCAGCTACTATGGAAAGCTGTGTGGAAGAACCTCAAACTAATGAAAATGAAACTACCATTCAACCCAGCAATTCCTCTTCTGGGAATCTACCCAAAGGAAACCATAACACTAACAGAAAAGGACAACTGTACTCAGATGTTTATTGCGGTACTATTTACAATTGCCAGGATATGGATATGGACACAACCTAAATGCCCCCAAATAGACAAGTGGTATATCCCCTAGCTGATTTGTATGCCAAATTTGAGAACCCCACAAATAGGTTTGGTTAATTTGACCCCCCTTTTTTCCCCTCCCCCAAACATTTATCCTTCTTTTCTTCTTCCCTCAACCATAGAAAAGCAGCTATTTAGACCTGCATAATATGGCCTCAGTAGCACAGTATGCTATTTGATCAAACTAGTCCATCAAGCAATTATTAGTCAATTGCCTTGAGATTCACAGTTCTAAGTATGAGTATATCCAGAAAACAAACAGGGTAAAGCATGGGAAAGGCAACTCTCTAAATTCCTCTCCCACCTGTGAACAATTCTACCAATGACTTATAGGGTGGTGTCTGATTCATCATTCACTAAGGATGGTAATAATAAGGTAATAATAATAAGGCTTGAGAAAATTCTTTCCTGTCTTTGAGAAGGTACTTACATAATCGCCATCATGTGGGATAAGTATATTCATCTCAGATGACTTGGCACTCACAATCTCACAGTCTAATGCATCTTCACTGAGGTATATGTGGCAACCTTCTGTTTTATTAATAGAAATTGTTGGCACTTTCCCTATTACCTGAAATAAAAAAAAAATGGGACCAAAACAAAGAAAGAGTTACAATGTCCCCAAATAAACACAACCCATGGCTTACCCAAGCTTCAGGAGCAGTTGGGAGGAGATGGAGAGCCAGGTTAGTGGCACCGTCTCCTGGTAAGTGTCATTTGAGGACAGAATGAAAAGGCCACACAAGGAGATTTTCAAGCATCAGGGTCTCTTTCCTGAGACCAAATAAAAGGATTAATTGGAAAACAGCAGCTAAATGTTCAGAAAAAGTATCAACCCCATTAGTGCATTTGAAACATATATTTGATTTCATGATAAAAGAAACAAGATGCATTGCTTTTGTTTGCTTAAAATTCCAGTTTTGACCAATCCCTATGAAACTGGAATTGAAACAAATACTATCATAAGTCAACATTGTCATTTTTGAGGAAATTAATGTTGTAATTGAGGTTTTTTTCTGAACCTTAATAAAAGAGGAAAGAGTGTGATTCTTTTCATTTACGTCCCTCAGGAGACAAAAATCCCACTGCCTGAATGTGAAGTTTAAATGAAATAATGAGTGTCTAGGTTTTCTGAAGTATATTAATTTCAGGAGCCAAGACTGGAGATTTGGTTCAGGTCATTCATTGTATAGGAAACTAGCACCATACCCAAGTGGAGGTGATTCTCTGTATTATTTAAAAATATCTAAGTGCTATAAAAATTCTGATCAGTTTTAAATTTCTTTTTGAGCAGTTCTGAGACACCCCCATGTTTATAGGGGCACACTTTCCCCGGTGACAATATTACAGTTCTATAATTTGGCTTCTTGTAATGGTAATTGAAGTGATAAAGATTCTCCTCTTTCACCTTGCAGAAAAGGCCTGACTGTGAAGCAAAGTAGAAACTCCACTTGATGGTGCAAGGTGATAGAAATGACTCCTTAGGGGAGTCTGGCCCCATCACCGCAGTTCTGTGTTCTCTCGCCATAGAAACTGGACACTGAGTTGGAAATAAGCACCAGTGCAATAAAAGGCAGAGGTAGTTCAAGGTCAGGTAAGTACAGAGCTTTGCCATAAATTAAAAAAAATAATAATGCATGTAACTTTATCTCAAGAATGTGTCAGCAGTAATGTTTTGGTAATTTTGAGATCTGCTTATTTTATAATAATGAACAGCAGTTACATAGAGAATAGTACTCTGCGAATGCCCGACAAGCAAAGGGAAAGACGTAAACAGACAGTATTAGGTGATTTGTTTGTGAGTCAGTGAGGTCACATGAGGCAATCACATTATGCTAATACATGTTATTTGTATTTACACAGTACTATATTATGCTAAAAATGCTGACAGACCCTGTGTAGCTAACACAGCCAGAAAGTAATAGCAGAATTAAAAAAAAAAATAGCCCTTCTTTGGAGAAGTGTCTATACAGATCATCTTACCCAGTTTGAAGTCAGGCTGTTAGAATTTTTATTGTTCAGTTTTATAAGTTCTTTTTGTATATTTTGGGTATTAACCCCTTGTTCGATGTAGGGTGTGCAAATACCTTCTTCCATTTTTGTTTTGTTGAGAATTTTTCCTTCCTGGTGCAGAAGCTTTTTAGTTTGATGGAGTCTCATTGGCTTATTTTTTCTTTTCTTTCCTTTGCCAGAACACTTACATATGGCCAACAGATACATGATAGTACTTTAATCATCTCTTATTATTAGAGGAATGCAAATCAAAACAGCAATGAGATGCCACCTTATGCCTGTGAGGATGGGTATTATCCAAAGGACAAGTAAGAAAAAGCATGAGTGAAGATGTGGAGAGAAAGAAACCCTTCATGCCCTGCTTGTGGGGATGTAGAATGATGCAGTCATTATAGAAAGCACTGTGGAGATTCCTCAAAAAAAAGAAAAATGGAACTTCCATATGATTTAGTTATCCCAGTTCTGGGTATTTACCTGGGAAATATAAATCACTAACCTGAAAAGATACATACATCCCCATGTTGACTGCAGCACAATTTATAATAGCCAGAGTTAGAAACAGCCTAAGTTCCCACGAGAGAGTGAATAAGGAAGATGTGGAATTCATGGAATGGAATACTATGCAGCTACAAAGATGAAATCCTGCCCTTTGCAATAACATGGATGAATGTACAGGGAATTATGTTTGCTGAAATAAGTCACATTGAGAATACCATATGACTTTACTCCTTTGTGGCCTACCAAAAGAAACAAATAGATAAATTAAATCAAAAGGGAGCTTTTGAACTGTAAGACCAATTAGTAGTTACAGTGGTTATGGTTCCTGGTAAACAATGAAAAAAGGGACAATGTTGTGGTGAACTTTGGATTTGGCTTTTTAGTAGAATACTTCAAGTATAATCCTTTCCACCTCCACTCATGTTGTCACAAAAGGCATGAGTTTATCCTTTTTGATCACCAAGTAGTATTCCATTGTGGAATACTGTATACTATTAAAGTGAATGAGCTCTAGTTACATGTATAAAGATAGATAAATCACAAAAGCAATAAAAGAGCAATAAAGCCAACAATGAACACCTGAAACTCACAAAATGTTATAATGCAATGTTATGCCAATAAAGTAATAGTATAAAAAATACATAAGTAGACAAGGATAAAAAAAACCTTATGAATCACCCTGATCTGGTTTATCTTGGTCAAAACTGCCTCACAATCAATTATATTTATGCTTTTTCCTCTAATAGCTTATGAACACTTTAAGAATGAGATCATTTCTTCTAAGAAGAGGACTAGAGTCCCCCCTGCTGAGTGACAGGTGACCTATGGCTTTTCCAGGCTGATGCTCTAGCATTTATTTATTTATTTATTTGTTTGTTTGTTTGTTTGAGACTAGGTCTCCCTATTTTACCTGGGAAACTGCAAGCTCACGTTGCCTGGGGTACCACAGACTCAAGCAATCCCCGGCCTCAGCTTCCCAGGTAGCTGGGATTACAGGTGTGCCCCACCATGCCCAGCTATTTTTTGAGACTAAGTCTTGCTATGTTGCCCGGGGCAGGTCTTGAACCTGTGGACTCAAGAGATTCCTAGTCTCAGCCGCGCTCTAGGCTGCGTTTAAAGGCACGCGCCACCATGCCCAGCTGATGCTCTAGCATTTAAATGGATTCTGTATTTTTTTTTTTTTTTAGACTAGGTCTCGCTACTTTTGCCCGTGGAACTGCAGGCTCACGTTGCTTGGGGTACCACAGACTCAAGCAATCCCCAGCCTCAGCTTCCGAGGTAGCTGGGATTACAGGCACGCGCCACCACGCCCAGCTATTTTTTTGGAACTAGGTCTCGCTACGGGCCCCAGGCAGGACTCGAACCGCGATCCCTAGCCCCGGCTGCTTCATAGGCTGAAGCTTACAGGCACGGGCCACCGTGCCCAGCTGTATTATTTTTTAACTAATTATTTATCTCTACATTATATGTCTCTATATCTTAGCTTCTTCTCTCTCCCATAATTTATACTGTTTTTCTAGACTAGTTTGTCAAAAATAGAATTACTAGACCAAATCATATGAGCTCATGCCTCCTTTTCTTTTGAATGTTTTTGACAGCATTATTGAGAAAAAAATCTACAGATTCAAAACTCAGCTCTTAAATGTTCCCTCTGATGATATTTAGTTCATTTGCAGAATTGTGCAACCATCCATTCAGTTCAATTTTAGAATATTTCCATCACCCCCTAGATATCCTAATGTCCACTTAACAGTTCATCTCCACACTCACCCCCAGACCCACTAGGATGCTTTCTGTCTGTACTGTGTCCAGGCTCTTTTAAAACAATTTATTAAGCGTTTAAATAATAGTGACATCTACTTGGTTTGAGTATCCACACATTCTAAAAGTATTCAGTAAAATACTTGTGTCTGAACCACATTGCCAAGTTTCTATTCCTCTTGGACAGATAAGAGAAATAAGTCAGTGGGAAAAAGATAAACATCAGATGGTTTCATTTAAATGCAGAAGAGAAACCAAAAAAAAGGGTGAAGAAAAAGACAAAACTTGCAAGTTGATCATAGATCTGAGGCTTCTAACAGGGGAGGGGAGGAGAGTATCTTCCTTCAATTCATGATTGGTGGGTCACCTTTGTGTCTGTGTCCTCTTTTTAACATAGTATATTAATGTGACTAGATCCATCTGTTTTTTTGTGTTTTTAGATCCGAATCAACTTCTTTCTTATTCTGAGGCCATAAAGACTTTCTTTTGAACTTTATCCTCATATTTCAAAAATACTGTATTTTTATAATTAGAACTTACTTTTTATGAATGGGGTAGGAATCCTTTGTGGTAAGATTCACTGCCATGTATGTATTTGCCTATTTCATGGCTTACTATTCTTTCTATTTTAATATTTTTAAAATTGTTTCAGCTACTCTTATCAATATTTTTCAAATGAATGCTAAGATTATTTTCATTAAAAATCTCATTGTGAGTTGGAACTTTCATGGAATTAATTAATTAAATAAATAAATAAATAAATAAATAAATGGGGAAAACGGATATTCCTGTTTTTCTACTTATTTCTATGACTTTCAAATTCTCCTTCAATATCTTAGTAGGTCACTTTTAAAGAACGTTACATAGTCTTCATAGTATGGAAATCAGAAATTAAAAAAATTAAAATTTTAATTGTGTTTTCTATTACATTTTCTAAAGTTACAGTCATGCCTTATTTACTGGCATTTCTTTGGTTAACAATGGACTGCATTTTGATGGTGGTCCCACCATTTGATCCTATGTAGCCTAGGTGTGCAGTGTGCTATACCAGCTAGGTTTGTGTAATTATATTCTATGATGTTCACATCAAAATCATCTAATAATGCAATTCTCAGAATGTATTGTCATAAAGTGATGTATCACTATATTGCAAACTATATCGTTTTGCTGTTTGTTGAATCTCTTGGTCTGTATATAAAGAAAATCATTTTGCTGGAAAATAAGATATTTATGTCTCTTCTTTCCATAATTTTCTATTTCTATCATTTTCCTTCTTTTATTGCATAGGTTACAGTCTTGATCTGGAGGATAAGAGAAGATGAATACTCTTCTTGATTCTGACTTCAGTGGAAATCCTAAAGTTTCAAATGAATCACACTTTTTTTTTTTTTTTGAGACTAGGTCTCGCTATTTTTGCCTGTGAGACTGCAGGCTCACGTTGCCTGGGGTACCACAGACTCAACTTCCCCAGGTAGCTGGGATTACTGGCATGTGTCACCACGCCCACCTAATATTTTTGGGACTAGGTCTCGCTTTGTGCCCCTGTCGGGACTCGAACCCCAATCCCTGGATCCAGCCATGGCTTCCTAGGCTGCCACCTACAGGCATGTGCCACCATGCCCAGCCTGAATCACACTTTTTGATATAAGATTTTGATAGATAGCCTTGATTTGGTTAAAAAAATACTCTATCTTCTCTAACTTAATGGTTATCAGATATGGATAATTTTCTGTATTTATGTATCTGTGTGCGTTTAGAAAAATTCAACCATGTGCTCCTCTCATGAGGAGCATAAAGTTTTTTTCTTTTTAACAAGATGTGGATGTATTTCTAGGTCACTTTTAAAAATGACTATATAGTGCTCTAATGTATGGAATTCAGAAGTTAAAAATTTTAAAGTAGTCATATCTGTTGTCTCTGTTTCTAGATAATTTCTTTAATACTTTTTCAATATTGACTTTTTCTCCCTCTAGAAACCTGATGATTATTTTCATGTTTTCTTCCATTTTGCTATGGTCTTATGTTTTACATTTAATTCATTTGGATGCAATTACATATTTAAAATAATGGTAATTATATATATATATATAGTTTTATCATTGTTATCCAATCTCATTTCCATAGAACAAAAGGTACTTGAACTAAACTAAAGACAGGTGCAGTTACATTATTTTCCAGATTTCTTTCAAAAGTGCTACACAAAGTGACTGCATGCTTATGGCAAATTATATACTCTTACCTCTTACCATAAAGCATTTTTCTGGGTTTTTGTTTAAAAAATAATGTGGAGTGGGAGAGCCTGGCTCTTTCTATAGAAATTCCCACCACCTAGAACAGTCCATTCTGGACTTATCATGAGATTCTTATGAACTATACCCAACCTTCATGTATTGGAATTTTTTCTGATGACAAATAATTGCCTTAATATTTTCATTCATAATATTTTGGAAAAAGCAATTCTATTAGATGGACAAATGTGATTATTAGAAATACTGAATTGGGAACTAGTGTTGCCAGAATGTAAGCCCAAAGAGGACAAGGGCTTTTGTCTTGCTTGCTGACTGTTGTTTTTAGTGTTGATAACACTAAGTAAGTGTTGATAACAGTAAGTAAAACATCAGACAGAGTTAATAAATATTTGGCAAATAAGTGAACAGATGAGTGCTAAACACTATTTGGTCTTGGACAAACAATTCAGATTTTAAGATCTAAAATGATGGTGTTTTCCCTGTTTATGAGCTGAAGGTAAAAATCTGGTATATGTCTGCTGGGATTATATGGTTGTTTTTCTAAATGGTTAAGGAATAGGATTTATTAAAAGGTGGAAGAAGAATGTTCAAGAGAAGGGAATTTACACAGAGGCATTGAAGGGAATATATGGAACTGGAATGTGAAAGAACCAACTGTATTTGTAGGGACTCTATGGAGAATACTTAGAATTTGAACTGCAGAGGACTTAAAATCTTCCAGTTAACTTTCTTGTGCTCAGCAGGGAAACTGGAAGTCAGTACTGAGTGCCTATGTGCACACAGGGGTCAGAGCAGAGCTACTAATGATGTGCTGTCTCCCAGTGCCCAGCTGATGGATCTTTCTATTAAATGAAAACATGCAAAACTAATTTCTTAAACGGCAGTTAGCAAAATGTAAAATGTATAATTAAATGTACCCTAATTAAAAGGGGCCGTGGTAAAAAGTGGTAAAACAAAACTGGGCTTTTGTAGAGAAACTATAAAAATGAGAATCCAATTCTAATAACTACGATTAGGCAAAATCCTATAATCAAGGGTAATTAACAAAATGAAAAGAATATAATCAAAGAGCATGACTAGAGGTGGCCAAAGGTAAGAAGACATTTTAGCTTTTGGTGTATTGTATAGTCTCATTTGACTAAGTTAAAATGTGTAAGAGAGAGAAGATATTCCTGTTTTGAAAATTCAATTCTAATCCTAATTTCCCAGTTATTTTTCTGATGATCTTATTAACTTCAGAAAATCTGCCCTTTCTACCACCTTACCCAGAAACAATTTCTCCTGAAGAGAAATTCTCTCTGGCACGGTGCTATTGTGCTAGAGACTCTTGCATTATTCCTGTTCATTCATTTGCTGATTCACTCCAGTCAATAAACATTTACTTGACACCTACTCTGCCTAGGTACTGTACAAGCTTCTGAGGCTGTAGAGATTAATTAGTTCTTGAAATAGTGATGGTAACCCAGTGACTGCAGTACAAAATGGGATGTTATAAGAGACTGAAAAAGAGGAATTAAATAATTAATTAATCTCAGGTGAGACAGTGCATCAGAAAGGTGGTGACGACAGAGCTGTGTCTGGAGGGAAAGGGAATAGGAGGGGCCTTTGCAGGCAGGGTTGACAGTTCTTGCAAAGCTACAGAGGGGGCAGGGTCCCTCACCTGCATCTGAATGTCCTTGGAGTTGATCACTTCCACAATGCCCACCACATTGTCAAACACAAGGCCAAACTTCTTACAGTTGTCTGGGGGAAAGAAAGCAAAACACGAAATATGCAAAGAATGTCTATACAAACAATTTACCAAAGTAACCACAGTCAGTTCTGCTTACCTATTGTAATGGAATTTATTTTTCCTTTGATCTGCAGAGTAGACTTGTTGCATTTGAAAATGTAAGCCACTTGTTTCAGTTCAGTCTCTGATATCACAAGGTCGCTCCTGTCCTCTTGGTACTCCTAAAATCAAAACATGTGCAAATACTTAATATAAGGATTTAGAGAGGCAGAAGCATGCAGAAGTCTGAATCCATCACATGCTGAAGTTGTCAGGTTCACATATGTTATTTATAACTTTTCAACATGTTCTTGACGTTAGAACCATTTTCAACAGACTAAACCACAGGTCTTACATTGTCATGATAACATTGGGAATAGAAGGAGCCACTGCTAGAAAGGAGCTTGGTGTCAGTTTACAACAAGTTAGTATGCAGCACCTGTTAGTAGGATAGTGGCAGAGCAAGGAGGTGAGAGCTTTGGTTGAATCAGGATACTTAGTCAAACTGGGCAAATTGGCCTGTGAAATCACACCAACTCCAAAGTTTCGCTGTATTTTGAGACCATGACATAGGTCCTCCCTCTGAAGGGAAGTTCCCTTAGATTGGCAGGGGTACCAACTTGCATTGCAGGTGTCTTTGTCCTGCTCATGCATTGGTGAAAAGTGGCAGGGGAAGTGACAGGTTCTGGTAACACACTGGTCAGTTGGATGGAGTGAAACATACAACATCAGATCAGAATGAGGTACCAGTGAAAAGTTTATGGAAAGCCAGTCAAATTCATAGTGTAGAGAGAAGGTTGAGGGTCTAAACGGAGATGAGGACTGAGTAACTAAGGGTGCAGCTTCAGTCTTCAGTTCTTTCTGTGGCTGCATGGTGTCAAAGGTTGCTCCAATGTTAAAGTCCTTAACACTATATGGCACCTAAATGTTGAGAGGACAACTCTGATGTGTGTTTTTTAATCACAATTCAAAAAAACAGTTTAAGGAATTTCCAGAAAGCAATTGTGGGAAATAATGAAAAAGCAAGAACTTTTGTGGAACATGAGATGTCCCAGTTTTGGTCTAGCCACTATGAAAGGCTGTTTGGAGGTTCCTCAAAACATTAAAAATGGAGCTACCATATGACCCAGTGATACTATTCCTGGGAATTTACCCAAAGGAAACCCGCACTCCTGTCTTTATTGCAGCACTATGGACAATGGATAAGATATAACAACCTAAATGCCCCAAAAAGATGAATGGACCAAGAAGATGTGGTACATATACACAAAGGAATACTACACAGTAATCAAAAAAGATAAACTCATACCATATGTGGCAACATGGATGGAACTGGAAGGAATTATAGTAAGTGAAATAAATCAGAGAGAAAAAGAGAAATATCAGGTGGTTTCATTTATAGGGATATCAAATGAAGGATCAGGAAAAAGATAAAACTATCGAGCTGACTACAGATTTGAGGCATCTAGAAGGGAAAGGAGAGAGATCAAGAATGGGAAGGGATGGGATTATTGTGATGGATCATGGGTGCCATAGTGGTGGGAGAATTTTGGAGATTAATTTGAGGGAAGAAATGAAATATTGTACAAAAATGAACAATAATGTAAGACAATTAAAAAGAGAAATGCTGTGGTTTCTATTTTATTCAATGGCTTTTCTTTTATCACCTCACTTAGAGATCCCTAAGATCCTGGGGAACAACTAAACCACTGGGTCTTTCTCTAGATTGTGTCAAGAATGAAGATTAAAGGGCTTCACTTACTACTCTCCATTTCTTTCCTTCCAACTCAAACACAGGAGCATGTTTTTGAGGAGGCTGAGACTGGGGAGATGTGGGGCTTGGAGTGTGGCTTTTGGATGGAGATTTGGTCTGTCCACCTTGTGCCCGGAGACTGGGATTCTTGTGTGTTTTCTGGTCATCTGTGACATGTCGGAGCCCTGGGGAGGTAACACATAGACACTTTTCTTTATATTTTAACCTCAACTCCTTAGATCAACGCAATGTAAACAGCATAAGGCTTTCTACTAATGCTGTTTTCATAATGTTTTCTCAAGGTTCATGTGCAGAGACTTATGTAAGTTGAGAGTAAATAGAAACACTATATTTTTCCATTTGAAAATTCTTTCAGGAGATAAGATGGTAGTAGATAAACATCTTATAAAAAACAAAACATCAAAAGAATCACACGACTTACTTCTCTTATGACTAAATCATCCCCCAGATATTGCCTAAACAGTTAGGGCATTTCCATTAAGTGTATGTTAGAATAAGGACTCAAATTAAGGTTATGAATCCATTTCCTTACTTTATAGTTGAAAGAACTGTGCAGCTAGTAGGAGTCAGAAAAAAAAAAAAAACATGACAATTTTGAATTTTAGCTCCCAGACTAGGATGCAGGGAAATTTATACTGTAATTCCTATTAACTGTGCAAAGTAAAAATATATTGGATTGGCATACATTTTTAGGATGTATGTGTTCTTGATTCAATATATTTTAAATGTTGTATGATTTTCTTTTAAATTAACTTTTCACCCTGAGGACAAAGGAAACTCAATGATATAATTCTTGACTATCCTGAAGCAGACTTGCTGGGCTTGGTGCTATTTGTCATTTTCATGTACTTCATCTTGAAGTCTTGGTTGTTTATGGTACTTGAAATATCAGGGCTGGAGTGGTGACAGTGCAATGGCCCACTTAGAACATCCCACTAAATGCCGGGCACGGTGGCTCGTGCCTGTAAGCTTCAGCCTATGAAGCGGCCGGGGCTAGGGATCGCAGTTCGAGTCCCACCTGGGGCCCGTAGCGAGACCTAGTTCCAAAAAAATAGCTGGGCATGGTGGTGCGCACCTGTAATCCCAGCTACCGGGGAAGCTGAGGCTGGGGATTGCTTGAGTCCGTGGTACCCCGGGCAACAAGAGCCTGCGGTTCCACAGGCAAAAATAGCGAGACCTAGTCTCAAAAAAAAAAAAAAAAAAAAATCTCACTAAGCAACAGCCCACTAAGTCCATCTATCTTGAAGGCAAGAACACTCGACTTTTGTGTGTTGGGGATCGAGGTAGTATTATGTGTCTATCACTGTGGGCTCTTGGGAATCTTGAGTCCTAAAGCCAGAGGGAGACAGTTTCAAGGTCTCGTTTCTCACCTTTTGTAATTGCTTCACCTTGGTTAAGTTGGGCAAACAAAGCTGAGCGTGAAGGGGAGGACTCCTCTTTTCCACCCTCATTCTCGAAAAGTGGAGGTGGTCCAGGAGGAGGTGGAGGGGGTGGAGGAGGAGGAGGTGCAGGCCCAGAGGAGAGAACAGATGATGCGGATGCAGTTGATGCTACTGGACCCTGAGGAGAAAGAAGAAAGAAATTGGACTGAAATGCTGAGAGCTCAGATTTTGTTTCCAATGTGGGAGTGGGGCTTAAAACTCATAAAGGTCCTAGAAGAGGCACAACTGTGCATCACAGTTCCATTTGGGAAGACCTGGGCGATCCACTGCAGGAACAGTGACTTAGCAGTGCAGTCTTATTAGTAGAAACACCATATCCAGGACTCACACTGCCAACTCAGCGGCAAATAAACTTATATGCATATGTCCGTCCAAAGCTTGGGCTATGAATAGAACTGGACCTTGACCAGTTGAGAACCAGAAGAAAAAGTGGGGCACTGATAATAGAACTGACCTTTTAGGGACGCTGCAAATTGCAACCATCAAAAGCAGAGAGAGCAGTGGAAAACAGTGGTAAAAATATACAATATAAACAAAATATTAGATGGAAGTAAAATATTAGATATCTTTAAAACTTTGGAGTAGTTAAAGAGATACAGATACACTCTTGGTAGCTCACTTTTCAGTGTGCATGTCTCAATCCTCATTCCAGAGCTGGAAGTGATCAAGGTCCAGGACCCATCTGAGTCTGGTTCACCTAAGGTTTGTTGTTAGTGAAACAATTAAAATCTGGCGTGTTCTTGAGCAAGCTCTAAAAACATACTTGTACTATAAAAGCATACTTTTTCTGCTATGTGAAGCTTTGCTCTCAGTGTGAAATTCTGACATATTCCAATTGCAGTAAAAGATGACAACAGAGAGATGCATTAATTAATTAATTGGTGTCAGGAGTGGGATAGAGGGCTTTGTTTTAATATTTTGAGAGGACCTCATGATGAAGTTCTCATACAGCTTAAACTACTAGTATAGAAACACACTATTACTTTTAAACTGTGAAGTAGAACTGTATACCTGTAACTATAAGCTATAAGCTAATGCGATTTATAAATTAGGAAACCTAACAAATTGAGCCTGGCAGAAAAGTGACGCATATATTTTTGATACAGATATATAAAACAGAAAACATTATATGCACGTGAGCTCCTAACAAAGATAATATATTCTGATGTTCATTAACCACTCAGGATTATGAAGTATCATTATCAAGGAGTTTCATCTGTAAATAATTTTCATTTGGAAAAAAAAAACCCACACTATTTTCAAAGTACTTCTATGAATCCTATTTAGTATAAAATTAGGCTGCAAATTAAAGCATCTTCTCTTATTCAGAATGCATGTCCTAAAACTGAGCGAGCTAAAAGGTTCATGTCCTGAAGATATAATTTGTGATGACTTATTTCAAAGGGAGATCAGTCTGATTCCATCAGGATTCTCAAGTAAAGCAGGAAATGACTGCACAGCTCTTGATACTGATCATATTTTTTCCAGTTTCTTAAATGTATTCCATTATGCTACTGGGATGACATTTTGAGAATTTGCTCAGCTTTGTAAAGAGCAGAGCATCTAAACTTTGTGCATCCAACAATATTTCAGTTCTCTGTTCCAGACACCAAGGGTTGCAGAATATTCCCTTTTCTCATAAACACACACTCACACAGTCAGGGACAGGTTCTGACTGGGAGTTTCTCCCAGCTGGAATAGACTCTCTCCCCCACATCTGAGACACTGTAGTTTTGCAGTCTGCCGATTTTGTGGAAAGGGGAGATGGTGCTGGCTTTGGAGTTGTAGAAGAATGTGGAAGTTTCCTTCACTCTCAGGAATTGGAGCTGCTCTTCATGAGCCACTAGAGGACCCTGAAGTCAATAAGCCACGTGGGTAATGTTTTTGAACTTAGGTACATTCGGATGGCTGACCTAGGGGTACAAACAAAGGTTTTATTGCAACAACTGTTGGCTAGAAAACTGAAAATAGGAATGTTTAATTGAACCTCAGAAAGGTTAATTACAAAAATGAAGATTTCAGAATACCTCTACTGCAGGTGCACCAAAAGTAGCAATAATAAGCAGCAGAATGAGCCGCTTCAATCACCTTGCTAGAGGCTGCATTTTCCTACCTACCTTGTACCTTGATGGAACCTATGTGATTATGAGCAGAAATAATATATACAAGTGATGTGAACTGACAAGACTGAGAATATAAGACATTTACTACCTAATTTTAAACTTGTGTTCCACTGCTGGATACTTATGGTCTATATGATCTAAAGGATGGCATGATTTAACATTATAAAATAATTCCTGGAATTATCTGTGTAAAACACAATTACACTGCATTATAGTTTTTGGTAATAAAAGCATTCATTGGTTGGAGGGGAAAAAAGAAAAAGAAAAAAGAAAAGCCCTCAAGTTAGCAAACTCAGGACCAGCTGAAACCCCCTTAGAGGTTTCCTTTGTACATTGTAACTCATTCCCTTATTAATCCAGGCAAGCTCACAAAACTAGGCTCTGGTTTCCAAGGTTACTTTACAATTAGCATTCAGGGGCATCACTGGACAGTGGACTTGAAAACAAACTCATGAGACATTCTCTTAACAGGATCTCCAAGGGTTGCTCTTGCACTACAACTTAACTTTGCCCCTTTCTCTGCCTTGCCTCTGCAGGATAGCACACACTGACTCCAGAACCTTTTTCATTGGCACATGGATGGTGATGAGTGGCAGGCACATCTACTGGAATCATATAGCGGGCTGCTCTGCCTTCAGTCTTCCCAATAAACACTGAAGGGAATGCTCAAGGAAGCCAACGCGTCAAGAATTCTAGAAAGTCTAATATATGCCAGTCACTGCTTGTTTTCATTCACTTACCAGATATTTAATACCCATATAAGACCAGCTCTGCACCAGGGGTTCCCATACTTGTTGGGGAATCCTTCAGGCCATGTGTGGGAAATGTTCTTCAGGAGGTGGGACACAAGTATTTATGTGTGAAATGCCTAAGGGGTGTCCAGGACAACTGCTCTCTGCTATGTGCTCAGATGAAGCTTGTTGATCATGGCAGTATTCCTGAGTCTCTTCAACTCCCTCTTCAACAGAAAATAAAGTGGGAAATCAGAAAAGCTGATCCAACACTAAATGGTCAGTAAATGGCAGAGACATAATTCAAACATTGGAAATAGAGTTTACAGTCATCCAGCAAAGGCTTTATTTTATTTGCCTTTTCCCTCTGACAGTCATTAGTGAGATGAAATAGTCAGAAAAACCTCAACACACTGCTTGGACCTGTGGACCTGAATCTAAGTAACTAATGAAGTGGGAGGTGTTAAGTTTGATCCCACACTCCTTTCTCTGTACCTTAAGAACTGACCAAGTACTCACAGTCTCTGTAGAACTAGGATTGATCACATGGGAATACAGGAAGTCCTGGTGTTGACAATGGCACCTCAACTTCAAGCCATCCTTCATGCTGGTTTATTGCTACTGTTCTAGAAACTGACCTCATTCATTTCTCCCATGCATCTACTGGTTCCAGCAATGGAGGACCTGCACCCAAATCTTGGTTCCCTGCCTAGTGGTCCAGTTGTCCTGGGTTGGGGTCCTGACACTGACCCTCTTCCTGCCTACCAGTGAGTGAAGGACACTGCTTCTTGTTGTGGTTTCCTCATAGAGGTAAACTCTTAGAGCAAAGGTAACACACCAGGTTTTCCAGACTGCACAGTGGACCAGACTAGGGCTCCTATCTCAGTTGCCCACTGGGTAAGCAGCTCATTCTCATTCCTACAGGTGGGTAGAGGTGCTAGGGGTAAGTGGAGTTAACAGAGAGGCATTGGGAGATGGTAGATTTGGCATGGTTCCCCGAGTGAGATGAGTGTAGAGACAAATGGGCAACTTTTCTGGAAGGTGCTAACAAGGAGGTCTGGGAAGAGCCTCTCACTCAATAGTACCTGTTCCAGGAATCTGGAGAATCACAGGGGACAGCACTCAATGAATGAACACACACTGCATTCATTTTTCTGAACAGAGGCCATGCAGGCAGGTGTACACATGCAGAATAAACAAAGACTTAACAAAAGATGCCCTTTACTAGCACATGCTGAATATTTCAACTCCTTCTGAAAGAACCCTTTTCTTAATAAAAAAAAAATCTTTGGTGGCATTTTATTCCATTTATGATCATTTATTCCACAGTGTAGAGTGAGACACCCAAAAATCTCAGGACCTACAGGATCCTGATTCCCTGTGACCTGCTCAAGATGGCAGACTGGAAAGTGAAGTGAGAACAGCAAAGGAGGAACTTCAGAAGGAAGGCTAAGGAGCCACTAAGCAGCAGTGACCCACACAAATGCTCCTTTTACTATTTTGTTATGTTGATCAAATGAATCACCCAAGTATCTTAATGATCCTAGGAGGAAACAACTTAAAGAAAAGGAAAGGCTCACAATCATGACTTTAAATGGACATATTCAGGGTGCAAAAGTTCACTCGTGTTGCAAGAACAATGTACAAACCCTACAAACTGCTTTAAGCTTGTTCTTTAAGCTCCATTAAGATTAATTTTCAGAGCAGATGTTTGATTATGCACTTTTTTATTTGGAGGGAAAGTCAGAAAGACTTTTTAAAAAGTCTGCAAATTCCTTTCTCTAAGTTAATTTCAACAAAACTGGGCACAGCTGCCTCCTCTGTTGTTAGATATATGAAGAGCAACCCTAACACAATGAAACCATTGTAAGTGGCATGTGGAAAGCTGATTAGGTTGTAGTAATATGGTATATATAAAGAATCATATAACTGCATTAATATATTATAGCTGTGTATTAATGTACATTGGAAAATTTTTCATTACTTGAAATAATCACTAATGGTTCAATTATGTTATTATTTAGATTCTAAAAGGGAAACTACTTCTAGCTCTTAAATGAAAACCCCACATTGTTTTGTTGGTAGCAATTACATATGTTAATCAACAATCCACTTCTACCATCCCCCTACCATAAACACTATTGCCTTAGCTACCCAGTACATTTGGGTTCAGTTTAGTTCTGGATCTAAGTAATGTAGAAAGTGATTCCAATGATTCATTTTGTCAAGTTTGCAAATGTAGGAATAATATGGCACTTTGAGACAGAGGTTAGCATTTTTTCCAACCAAATTAAGCAAATGCTGTAGAGGCTAAAAAAATTTCTAGCTGTCCCCGAACAAATAAATTGCTTGGAAAATGTAAACTTTCACATTTCAAATTCTAAGCTCTTAAAACCCAACACCAGGGGTAGCAGATGATCTGATGTAAGCAGAACCTAACTCTGTAGCTCTCTTGCCTGGGGCTGGGGACCCCAGGAAATCAGCACCAGCAGTTTGTTAGCAGGCCCATAATTTAGAGGGGTGGCAAGTGCACAGAGAGTGCAGTCAGAGCCCTGGGGGCATGAAAGGGAGTGTCCCTCTCTCCTCAGGGCAGTCGCAGAAAGGACTTCTGAAGCTACACCTCCGAATGCTCTAGGATTTCTAGAGTAAGACAGGTTTAAGGGGTGCTAAAGCTGGTGGAGAATGTACATGTAAATAATTAATCTCTAGCATTAAACAAAAGTCAGGCAACCCACATCTTGGTCTGTATTTTTACCATTTTTTTTTTTTTTAAAAAGCAGAGACCAAGGAAATAAAAGGATCATGTACAGTCTCTGGGAACAGGTGGAAGGCACCCTAACAACAGAGCTTTTGTTACGATGTTTCTTCAAAAAACCTGCTTGGGGACAGTCATATTTTGAGCCACCTGTCTGGAAGTCTTTGTGGCCATCACAGATAAAACCACCAAATGAAACAGCTGACAGGCCATGGTGCAGTTTTACTGCACCCCATCCTTGCCTTATTGCCAGGACCCCCACACCCTCACACTCTCCTGCAGATACACACAAAGGCTCACTTCTGCTTCTTGGTCTCTGGCTGTCTATCTTGGAAGCATCCCACCCTTCAATCACCTGGGTAAGAGTTGAAGGCCTTCAGGTAGGGTAACAACTTACAAGCACCCAAAGGCAATAAAGCAATGGTTGAGCTTCAGCAGTTTCAAAATGAGAAAGTCATTTCAAATAAATTTACACGCATCAGCTATAGGAACTCCAAGGAATTCAAAATGCTTTATACTGAACATTTCTGTAAAATGTTTTGTAAAATTTTCCCCAAGACAGACACTCCAATGTCCTATAGCACTTTTAAGAAGATGATAAATCTCTGCTATACCATAAAAGAAGGGCAGGATTAAAAGAATGGATTGCCAGCTTTTGAACTAAATCAGACAGTTTTCATAGCAGCAAAAAATACCTCACAAATTCATGATTTGTTTATCGTTTGTAGATGTCAAAACTAATTTATTTTCAGCAAGATGTACTTTAAAAACTTAGTAAAACTGATATATTTCTTTCTTTCTTTTTTTTGACACTGGGTCTTGCTATGTTGCCCTGGGTAGTCCAGATCCTGTGGACTCAAGCGTTCCCCAGCCTCATCCTCTCAGGTAGCTGGGATTACAGGTGCCTGCCCCTGTGCCCAACTGCTTTTTTGAGAATCAGGTCTCCCTATGTTGCCTGGGGTAGTCTCGAACCCGTGAACTCAAGCGATCCCTGTCCTCTTGCCTCCCAACACTTGGATTATAGGCACGTCACCATGCCTGGCTTAAAACTGATATATTTCAAATCTATCACCTTCACATTTATACCATGGTTTTATTGGCAGATAGTAAAAAAAAAAAAAAAGATTGCATATGAACTGATAGATGGAGATCATCATCCTGTACATTGTGATGGACATTAAAGTGAATTAAAGTGAACATGATCAGATCAGAGACTTCAAACATACTTATTCCAGAAATGGTAGCACTGGTCAGAACGGTAATGAAAAACCCAAATTTGCTGGTTTGGCTATGACTTCTCAGGGGTTCACTCTTTCCCCTCCCTGCCCTCTCCCCAGAGGTTGCTGCAGGGTATACACTGCACATAGTATAATCTATTCATGGATTCAACTACTTTGCATAACATGTCTTGATAAGTAGCCTTAATTACTAGTTTGGCCTTGCTTTTGCTCCGGTTATCTGGAACGAATCTGAGCGTTCCTGATAGTCTTTTCTTGTCTGCCAACACTGGCAGCTTGAAAATAAAATTTCCCATAAAAAAAGAAAGATAAAATTATGTCTTCTGTGGAAAAAATTTTCAGAGTTAAAGATAGCTGAGTGTATCCATGAAAAAGACAAACTACAGATAAGCCAACAGTTAGTTATATGAATGCCAACACTGACATGTGGGGTGAATTATCTGGACAACTACTTTATTTGGCCAGAAAAGTCTAGATCTAAGCTATCACTGAATTAAGATGAGTTTTTCTCTCAGATTTTAGTCAGAAAGTCTCAAACTATCTATTTTGGTAACTTGGAAGAGGTGAGGGAGAGGGATAATTTATAATAACTAATTTAGAATAAATTTATAATTTATAATAATGGAAATTTATAATAAATTATAAAGATAATTTACTTTTTGTTCTAGATAATGTATATTATTTACTCAGAAAAAAACTTTCATTAAAAAAATAGTAGTATCATCTCTTAGCTTTATAGTTGAGGTTCACTAAGACAGAGCAAGTTTTGTATCAATTTCAATTCCAAAATATACAGAAAAGGCTACCTAGTTTTAGATGTGGAAAAGGGTCTAGAATTAGCTTGGTTTGTATCAGTAGGCTAACTGGCCCAACAAGTTACACTGGAATTGGCTCTATGTTCCATTCTAGAAAAGGCTTCTTTTTACTTTTTAAGATTATCAGCATCTTTCTCTCATCTGTTCTTAAGAAAACTTTTCTAGTAAACTTAAAACTGCTAACAGAACTGAAGCATAGAGCAAGAGAGGGGGAGGAGAGTAAAACGGGGGAGGAATGGGCACAAGAGATTAAGATGGTTCACAGGTTTTTTTTTTTTTTTTTTTTTGAGACTAGGTCTCACTATTTTTGCTCGTGGAACCGCAGGCTCTCGTTGCCCGGGGTACCACAGACTCAAGCAATCCCCAGCCTCAGCTTCCCAGGTAGCTGGGATGACAGGCGCGCGCCACCACACCCAGCTATTTTTTTTGGAACTAGGTCTCGCTAGGGCCCCAGGCGGGACTCGAACCGCGATCCCTAGCCCCG
>PVHY01011333.1:32207-48373 GCA_004024945.1 Uropsilus gracilis | reverse complement strand
TATATCCATCATATAAGTGAGACCATCCTGTACTTCTCTTTTTCTTTTTGAGTTATTTCTGCTAATATGAGTCTTTCTAGTTCTATCCAGGTTGCTGCAAATGACATGTGTTTGTCCTCCTTGATGGATGTGTAGTATTCCATCGCGTATATGTACCACATTTTTTATCCAATCATTTGTTTTGGGGCATTTGGTTTGTTTACAATTCTTTGCAACTGTAAACAGCATGTACATGTGTCCGTTTGATCCAATCATTTGTTTTGGGGCATTTGGTTTGTTTACAATTCTTTGCAACTGTAAACAGCATGTACATGTGTCCGTTTGAATTAATGCTTTCATGTCCTCTGGGTAGATTCCTAGTACTGAGATTGCTGGGTCAAATGGTAAGTCCAATTTCAATAGTTTGAAGGTCCGAGAGCAGTTTGCACTCCCACCAGCAGTTTAAGAGAGTTCCTTTTTCTCCACATGCGCACCAACATTTGTTGTTGTCTGTTTTATTTATATGCACCATTCTTAATGGTGTAAGATGGTATCTCAATGTGGTTTTAATTTGCATTTCCCTGATTATTAGTGATGTGGGCATTTTTTCATATGCCTAGTAGCCATCTGTATCTCCTCTTTGGTGAAGTGTCTTTTTAGTTCTTCTCCCCATTTTTGATGTGTTTTTTGCTTTGTTTATGTTGAGCTATAGGAGCTCTTTGTGGATCTTTGTTATCAGACCCTTGTCACTTGTTGGAGGGTAAAAATTTTCTCCCATTCAGATGGATTTCTTTTTGTTTTGTTTATTGTCTCTTGCTGAACAGAAAATTTTAGTTTGATATAGTCCCAGCTGTTTATGTTTTCCTTCATTTTTTTTTGCTGGCTGTAGTTGTTTCCCCAAAAGGATTTCTGAGGTGAAATTCATGAAGGGTTTTGCCCAGGTTTTCTTCTATGTATTTGATGGTTGTAGGTCTCACTTCCAGGTCTTTTGTCCATATTGAGTTAATTTTTGTACAGGGTGTGAGGGTGTTATCCTGGTCCATTTTTTTACATGTTTTGATCCAGTTTTCCCAGCACCATTTACTGAAGAAGCTATCCTTGTTCCAGGATATGTTTTTTGCCCCTTTGTCAAAGATTAATTGACCGTATATGTGTGGTTTTATTTCTGGGTATTCAATTCTGATCCATTGAGTCTGGTTTTGTATCAGTACCATGCTGTTTTAAGTTTTATGGCTTTGTAGTACAGTTTGAAGTCTGGAATAGCAATACCTCTGTTCTCTCTTCTGTTTGTCAAAAGGGTTTTGGCTATTCGGGGCCTTTTGTTGTTCCATATGAATTTCAGTGATTTTTGTTCTATCTTTTTAAAATATGTCATTGGGATATTTATTGGAATTGTATTGAATCTGTAGATGACCTTTGGTAGTATAGCCATTTTGATAATGTTGATTTTTCCCCATCCATGAACAGGGACTGTCTTTCCATTTTTTTTACATCATCTTCTACTTCTTTTAAGAATGTTTTATAGTTTTCTTTGTATAGGTCTTTTACATCTTTTGTTAGGTTAATTCCCAAGTATTTGATTTTCTTTGGTGCAATGGTAAATGGGTTTTATTTTTCTAATTTCTTCTTCTTCTGATTTATTCTTTGCATATAGGAATGCTGTTGATTTTTGTGTGTTGATTTTGTATCGAGCTACCTTACCAAATCTGTTTACTATTTCAATCAGCTTTTCTGTCGATTTTTCTGGGTTCTGTACATAGAGAATCATATCATCCGCGTGTAATGATAACTTTATTTTTTTGTTCCCTATTCGGATTCCTTTTATGTCTTTCTCTTGTCTTATTGCCCTAGCTAGGACTTCCAGAACTATGTTGAAAAGGAATGGAGAGAGTGGGCTTCCTTGCCTGGTTCTGGACCTTAAATGGAATGGTTTCAGTTTTTCCCCATTGAGGATGATATTTGCTGTGGGTCTGTCATATATAAGTTCAGATATGTTCCTTTTATACCAATTTTTTCCAGGGCTTTCATCATGAAAGGATGCCAAACTTTATCGAATGATTTTTCCACATCTATTGATATGATCATATGGTTTTTGTTCTCTTTGTTGATGTGGTGGATTATGTTTGATTTGCGAATGTTGAACCATCCCTGTGCCTCTGGGATAAATCCTACTTTGTCATGATGAATGATCCTTTTTATGCAATGTTGGATTCGATTTACCAGGATTTTGTTTAGAATTTTTGCATCTGTGTTCATTAGGGAGATTGGTCTGTAGTTTTCTTTCTTTGCACTATCTTTATTTGGTTTTGGAATTAGTGTAATGTATGCTTCATGGAAGGTATTTGGTAGTTTTCCTTCTTTTTCAATTTTTTGAAAGAGTTTTAATAGTACCAGTGTTAGTTCCTCTTTGAATGTTTGGTAGAACTCATTTGTAAAACCATCAGGTCTGGGTTCTTGTTTTTAAGGAGAGTTCTGATGACTGCCTCAATCTCACTGCTTGTGGTTGACCGTTTTAAGTTTTCTATTTCTTCTTTGTTCAATTTTGGATGACTGTATTGTTCCAGGAATTTGTCCATCTCTTCCAGGTTGCTGTATTTGTTTGCATATAGATGTTTGTAGTAATCTCTAATTATATTTTGGATTTTTGCTGGGTCTGTTTTAATATCTCCCTTTTTGTTTATTATTCTGTTTATTTGAGTTTTCTCTCTTCTTTTCTTTGTAAGTCTTGCCAGGGGGTTGCCAATTTTATTTATTTTTTCAAAGAACCAGCTTTTGGTTTTATTTTCTCGATGGTCTTTTTAGTTTCTATTTCATTAATCTCCGCTTTTATTTTTGTTATTTCTTGTCTTCTGCTCTATTTTTGGATTTTTTTTATTGCTCTTTGTCTAAGTCCTCAAGTTGGGAGATTAGAGTATTTCTTTGGGCTGTTTCAATTCTTTTTGTTTGGGCCTGTATTGCTATGAAGTTTCCTCATAGTACTGCTTTTGCTGCGTCCCACACATTTTGGAACGTTGTGTCATCATTGTCGTTTGCTTCCATGTAGGTTTTAATTTCTTGATTTCCTCTTTTATTCAGTGATCTTCCAGAAGCCTGTTGTTCAGTCTCCATGTAGTGTTTACTCTCCTTATTTTCTTATCATTGTTGATTTCTAATTTGATGCCTTTATGATCAGAGGAAAAGGTTGGTATTATTTTAATCTTTGTGTATTTGTTCAGGTTTGTCTTGTGGCCTTATATGATTGATTTTAGAGAATGAACTGTGTGCATTTGAAAAAAAAAGTGTATTCTTTTCCTTGGGGGCATAGTGTCCTGTATATATCTATTAAGTCCATTTGGTCTAGTTCTTCTTTTAAAGCTTTTGTTTCTTTGTGTAGTTGCTGTTTTGTTGATCTGTCATTTGTCGAGAGTGGTGTGTTCAAATCTCTTACCACATATGTATTCTCATAAATATTTGATTTCAGTTCTACTAGTTGTTGTTTTATGAATTTTGGCGCTCGTTAGGTGCATATATTAGGTGCATATATGTTGATTATTGCTATGTATTTTTGGTGGATTTACCCTTCAACCATTATGTAGTGGCCGTCTTTATCACTTTTGTCACTTTTGTTAATTTGAAGTCTGCTCTGTCTGATACAAGAATGGCAACTCCTGCTTTCTTGTGGGGGCCGTTTGCTTGTAGTGTAGTTTTCCAGCCCTGCACTTTCAGTCTATGCTTATCCTTAGTGATCAGATGTGTTTCTTGGAGGCAGCAGAATGTTGGGTTCTGTTTTCTGATCCAGTCTGCAACTCTTCGTCTTTTGATTGCTGAGTTTAGACCATTGACATTTAAGGTGATTATTGATAGTGATTCTAACAGTTTCCTGGTGGTCATTTGGGATTTATTTTGTGTTTTTGGTTTTTATATTTGTTCTTCTTTTGGTTTTGATCTTGAGGCCTCCTGAAAAATTCTTGGAGTGGGGGTTTAGTGGTAGCAAATTTCTGGAGACTTTGCTTGTCGGAGAAGGTTCTAATTTTTTTCTTCATAGAGGAAGGATAGCTTTGCAGGGTAGAGTATTCTTGGCTGGCACCTTTTTTCTTGGAGTTTTTTGTAGATGTGACTCCATTATCTCCTTGCCGGGAGTGTCTCTTCAGAAAAATCTGAGGTCAGTCTAATGGATTTTCCTTTGTAGGTTATCTGTTTCTTTTCTCTAACCATTCTCATTATTTTTTCCTTATCTTGGGTTCTTAGAAGTTTTACGATGATGTGTCTTGCTGTGGCTTTTCTTTCAATAAAGTAGTTCGGTGTCCTTTTGGCTTCCTGTATATCTATTTTCATTTCTTTCTTCAGATTTTGGAAGTTCTCCTCTATTATTATATTGAAAATCCATTCAGTTCCCATAACTCTCTTCTCTCCTTCTGGGATTCCTATTACTCTTATGTTTCTTTTCTTTAAGGAATATTCCATATCTCTGAGCTTGTCTTCAATCCTCCTACTTTGTTTATGTCTCTCTTTTTCTTTCTTTGTCCTCTCTATTTCTGTATCCTCAAGTATGCTGATTCGTTCCTCTATTTCATCTATTCTACTGCCATGGCTTTTCTGTGCATTTTTTAGCTCATCTATTACATCCTTTAAATCTTGAGTCTCTTTCAATTTCAATTTTAGGGATTCATTTTCATTCTTTAGTTCATTGATTATATTATACATATTGATGCTTTATTTTTTATATGTTTCTACTTCTTCCATTAGTGCATTAAATGTTGCTATCATACTGTTGTCCTTTTTTTCTAATTCTTCTCCTAATTGTTGGAGTGCATTTAATGTTTTGATAGTGGAATCTTTTTTCTGATATGCACATCATTTTTTTGATATTTCTGGAGATTGTCCTTTCTTTGTTGGTGATGGATTATTTCCTGTAGGGCTTGCTTACATGTTTAAAGTTTTTCTCCTTACTGTGTTTTGCTTTCTAATGTGTTTTACATATTGGGAAACCATGGATCTTGTGTTGTTCGGCATGTTGATGGGAATGTTTTCCAGGTTTAAAGTATATCTGTACTTTAGGTTAGTAATTTGCGCCGGGGTGTGGGTGACCTCTGGCGGCTAACCTGGGTGTGGGCAAGGTGGGTGGGTTCCCAGAGGAACCTGGCTCCGGGGGTTGGCTCCCAGGGATGGCAGAGCGGGCAGCATGATGGTGGGTCGCTCCCTACTTATACTTTAACTCAAACAAAATAATAATGAACTTTATTAAGCACATATAAATGCAAATATATATATATGTATGTGTACATGCATAACTATATCAATAGCTATATATGTTATATATATATATATTTGATATTCTTTGAGCTATGGGTATTATATTTTTTATTTAATTGAACAATAAAATTTAATCTATTTTATGAGGAAACTAAAGCTCAGAAAGTAATCAAATTACTGCTGGTTCCCGGATATCAAAACCATTTTATTTTCATTTATCTATTGTAACACTTTCAACATCTTATTTCCGGAAAGAAATTTTTTAAGTTTTTTATTAGTTTTTAATCACTATTTGGCTTAAAGTGCTTAATAGATAAATAATTGAACTTTAGCAGATGTATAGTAAACATTAACATCCTTGAAAAACTTTAGATTTCCAGACTCTATCCAACGAGTTGCTGGTTTTGAATGGAATGCCCAATCTGCATTTTAATAATTTTCCCATGTTTTACTGGCAAGGGTTTCCCATCTTATTTTTATATGTAAAAATTCATCTTGATGATGTGACTGGCATTTATTGAGACTTTCAATATTCTGGATATTGCTCTAAGTACCTTATATATCTTCTTCCTTTGCATACTCAACCCCACAACAAATTCTTCATAAATTCTTTTTATCTAAAAATTATTCCTTTACCTTTCTTTAAATAATTTTTTTAATGTTTTATGCTGTTTTTACTACTCAACTTCTGAAAGGTCTTCTCTGGACATACCAACTTCTTTATTTACTTTACCAACCCAACTGTTGACTTACACATTTATTATTTAATGATGCAAACATGCTTCTATTTTAACTAATTCTTTCTCTTTTTCATTCTCTCTTCCTTTCATAGCTCTCTTCAATCTCTGTCCTCTATCTCAATCTCTTTTTTCATTCTCTCTCTTTCTCTCATCAGTTGTGAAAAGGACTAATTCTTATCTGAGGAATCACTCCAGAATCACTGGAACATATTGTGAGGACATAAATCAAGAGAATTCAAGTGAGCAGATTTTGTTGAAATTGGCAAGCTATTTGTTCTGTTGCTTGTGGAAATCAGAAACAAGGGGAAAAGTACACTAAGTTGTGTATCTTTGATTATTGATGGTGTTGTAGCTTACAGATTCAAATTATTCTGTATTAAAATACGTATATTGGAATATTGTATACATTATAAAATGTTTCAGGTTTAACTTTTCTAATATATAAATAGATTTCTATTATATTTCAAAAAATATTTATCTCTACTTCACACTATTTAGAATTTACACAAAGTAATCAAAAACTTTGTTTACACAAAAAGTTTTCACATATATAGGCATTTATAGCAGCTATTCATAATTGCCAATACTTAGAAGTAAATAAGAAGTCTTTCAGTAAATGAGTAGACAAACTGGTTGTGAAGAAAATATAACATTAGTTAAAAGAATCAAATTATATGGACTATCAGTAGGCCATAAATGGACATAATGAAACTTTAAATGCATATCAGTCAGTGAAAAAAACAATCTGTTAAAAGATGTATGCCAGGTGTCTATACATATATGATATTCTAAAAAGCTAAAACTTAGAGGACAGTAGCAATACTAGTGGTTGTGGGGGAGAGGGATGAAAAGGTCAAGAAACTATAATAAATAAAAACAATCATATTTAAAAATCCAGTCATTAAAACAAAATTTGTTACAACTAAATGTATTAACATGAATGTATTTCATGAACAATGTTAAATAAAGAATCTACTGTGGCATAAAAATAAATAAATACATAAATAAATAAATATACAAGAAAGAAAAGAAAAAATGAAGTACTAAGGAAATTTAAAGTTGTGAAAAAAAATAGTGCACAATACCATAGTGATAGAATGTACAGCATCACAAGTAAACCTTGATATAATATATAAATCCCAAATTATTATGTTGTATCAATATAGGTTCATTAGTAACATATTTGTCATTACAAATATGACATTCTGGTGAGGAATGTTGACAGTTGGAGAGACTATTGATGTGGGAGAGAGGAGGCTGTTGGGAAATTACCCAGACTTTTCACTTATACTTTGATCTTGATGCATAGACTTGGGGGCGTTAGGAAAGCAGTGTGATGTTTTACAATATTTTAAAGATTATTACTATGGATATTCAGTGAGAAAACTGCTGTACTATAAGATATACGCTAACAAAATTGGAAGTGTAAGTATTTCCAACCTTTTATTTTTGTGTTATCTGGTCCAAAATCAGTGTGCGCTACCTGATTTGCAATAAGACTGTGTTTAAAAACAACAACAACAACAACAACAAATAATAATAATAAAAAATAAACCTCATTGTATGTGAAGGTATCATGTTCTCCTCTAAGTATAGTAGAAAGTTCCTAGATTAACATATAGGAGGTGTTGTGTTTACTTCTAGTTCATCCAACACTGGTTCATTGGATTATGATAGTCTCTTCTAGAGATCGTTTTGAGGTAATAGTATGCATTGTTCTGTTTTTTAAAATATTAACAACTTTGATGATTTTTTTTACTAAGTCTTGCTGTTTTTGCCTGTGGAACCACAGGCTCACATTACCCGAGGTACCACAGACTCAAGCAATCCCCAGCCTCAGCTTCCCAAGTAGCTGGGAGTACAGGTGCTCACCACCATGCCCAGCTATATATTTTTTAGAACTAGGTCTCGCTACATGCCCCCTGCAGGACTCGAACCGCGATCCCTGGCCCTGGCCGCAGCTTCCACTTATAGGCATGTGCCACCATGCCCAGCCAGAGAATTTCTTTATGACAAATCATGAGCTTTAAAATTTATTGCTTTTATGATATAACTGATGGTGATAATGGAAAGGTCAATGTGTTTATAAAAGTTTTCCTATGCTTAGTGACATTACAATTCAAACATTCACATAAGAAAATTAACTGCAAAATAGGGACAGTGACATTTTAAAGATAGTTGTTTCATTATGTTTTTGCAAGAATATCTTTATACATTGTCATTAAGTTATAAAAATTTTTGTTTTTCTGCATTTAGCAATAGAGCATTTATTTTCTAACAGTAAGAAACTAATGTGCAACTAATATAGAAGGAATACAGAGATTCTAATACACAATTATATATTCAATTGCTGAGTGATTTTTTTACTTGTAATTTTCTCCTATAAATCACTGTGTTCACAAGAAGACTTTTAAGTCTACATTCATATGTGTTTCTTAGAGAAAAAAAAAGGAATAGATAATGATGAATGTAAAATTAGGTTTCTACCTACACCCAAATAAGACTTGTTTAATTCTCATTAGCCTGAACCAGAGAATATAGTTTTTTATATGTTTGCTTGTTTTTTGTGTGTGTAGAAGGTGAGTGAGTTTTGTCGTTGCAAAGTAAATAGAAAATGATAGGGAGAGCACCAGGAAAATGAGTTCATGATATTAACAACTGAAAATCAAAACTTGATCCTATAAAGATAGTAATTCTTATGAGGTTAATGTATACATATGCATTTTAATGAGCATATATAACTAAAAGCAGATAAAATGCATTAAGTTCTTCCCTACCCCACCCTGTATGATTCCTCAGAAGACACTTCTTCAATTCAGTGTCTCTGTTTTCCTTTAATATCAAAGTCACTGATTTAATTCTTTTGCAGTCTATATAATCATTTTTTGATTCATAAAACAGTGACACTTCTATTGACACACAATACAATAATGAATATTTAATTTATTTACACTGTCTTTTCCACATTACCTCTCCAGATATTAAGTTTTAACTTCATTTGAAATTATATAATTATAACATAATGAAGTTCCTGCTGATATTTTTGTTCTTAATATTTGCAATCATTGACAGTTCACTAATTTTGATCACTACTTGCCAATATAAACATAGTAAGAATTCAGTCATTCCTAACACTATTCTTTCTTGCTCTATTTTCCCAAATTCTATACACTAGATTTTTAGAGTGGAAACTTCATTCTGTCTGGGGTCATAAGTAACTGCATTCTCCTTCCATATCTTACCATCCATATCTTTACTTTATTTTATGGGTAGATTGTCCATTTCTTGTAGTGAAGGTGTTTTATCTGGGGTTTCTATTTTTTCTTCTGTATGAAATGTTGTTAAAGAAAAACTGTATTATTGTTACTACACCATTATAAACATTCCAGTTCCTTATTACAAATTTGATTTCCATCTATTTCATTCTGGCTGGTTACTTTTTTCTTTCTTTCTTTCTTTCTTTTTTTTATCAGTGTCAATAGACTCCTGATCCAGTTAGGACTTTCTGTTTTGTCTCCATGCTGATTAGTTTCCACTCTCTCCAGATGGATTTTGTGGATATGTCACTCTTTATATCTTCCATGTATCCTTTTCTTTTGGTTTTAACACATTTTGTCATTCTATTAAGGAATTTTATTTTGTCAGAGTATAATAATTTCTTTAAAAAGCCTTCATGGAAAAAATATGTTTTCTGAATATCTACAAGTTTAAAAATGATATTATTCTTACCCTATAATGACAATAACTAATGTTATCATGGCATTGAATAGCAACTTCAAAATGTTTACAGTCATAAACTTTAAAGGCTACATTATTTTTTTCTGGCATTCAATATTATTGATGAATTTAACATCAATCTATTCCCCTCCCTCCTTTCTGTTCCTCTTTCCCTCCCTTTCTCCTTCATCCTTCTCTCCTGCTCTCCTTCCTTTCCTCCTTCCTTCTTTCCTTCCATCTAGTCTTTCCACCCACTAAGAGTGTTAACCTGTCACATATTAGGCTTTACCTCTTAGTATGCTTCTCTTTACATTTTACTATTTAATGCGTAGAGTTAAACAATTCACAAACATTCAAAATATAGAATATTAGTTTCTTATTGTTGCTTTTTCATGAGTTACAATTCTGGAATTCACAAATCTGAAATGGCTTTGAAATGGTTAAAATAAAAATGTCGGTAGACCTGTGTTTCTCTGGGGGACATAATTTATGCCTTTGTATTTTACAGTATCTACAGGCTAACTGTATTTCTTGGTTGGTGTTTTACTTTTCCCATCTTGAAGCTCAGCAGGATAGCATCTACAAATCTTTCTCTAATTGCTGTTCTATTGCCATGTAGCATTTTCTGTTTCTGACTGATATATCCTCTTTATAAGGACTATTACAACAACATTGGAAGCTACTGATGAAATTCAGGATTGTCTTTCCATCTCAAGATCCCTGGTTTAATTACACTTGTAGTTGTATCTTTTATGCATTGTAATTATCCATAATTTCCAAGGATTCTAATGTGGAAATATTTGGACAGGGAAGAAAGATAGCCATTCAATCAACCACGTTATCTATGTGATCATGGATAATTCCCTTTTCATTCATTTCTTTATATTATCATAATGGAATCTTAAGGTACTAGGAAAGAAAACATCTTGATGTCATCAACTCTAATGAGGAAAATATAAATCATCATTTTAAAACCAGTGCATATGACTTCGGCATTCTTAGCTTTTAGCATATTACACAGCACAAAGTAGCTATGCTGAACTTATAAATGAAATAATTGCCATTGTTAATTTTGGACAGTATACATACATATATATTTATTAGCCATATTCTGTGACCCAGGCAATATTTAGATGGAATTTTGTTGTCTATAAATTATTTATATATCTATACAGGTGCTATTCTCAGATCTCTAGTAAATTTAAATGTTGTCACTTTTTATATGTATATTACTGCATTTAAAAATATTGCCTATCAGCACAGTCTTCAATCATAAACTAGTTTATAATTATTGAGCTTTTCCCTTGACTAGAAACTGAATGTTTTAAATATAAAGATTTATTTAATCATCCAACAGATCTATATGTTATGGTACTGAGGTAAAAGCTTTCTTAAAAATGAGATTTTCCCATAGTGCACAAAATCCATTTCTAAAAAGAATGTGATTTCATCAGAAAGACAAATTAATCCCTTTGTGATTCCACTCCTGGCTATGTCTTGTGCAAAGGAGCTTATTGCAATAGCTTCAGCATCAATTGCAGTTCACTCTGGAAACCAAACTTCTTACTTACCTGCCATATCCTGTAACATTTTTATTAACCTCTTAGTTGCGAACCTGATAAGTTACCCACTGTCAATTTGGGTTATCTTAGAGAGAAAAATTTTGGTGACTTCACTGGTATGCACTTGAAATGGATATAAGTCTATAAAAATATGAGTACCTTTTTCTTAGGGTGCTTTTTATTTTCTTTTGGTCTCAGATGAGATGTAAAATAAACCCCAATTAATGTCTGCTGAAGTTCAATCAAGATTGCTAAATTAGATAATAGTAGAGAAGTCAAAGTAAAAAAATGACAGGAAGGTTACTTGAGAAATAAAGTTAGAAAGATAAATTGCTTCCCATTTCAGAACTAGTAAGAGAAATAAATTGACATGGAATATACTCTGGAAATGTATTTAATGATGGATAATTTGAATTCTTCTATCACTTGCCAAGAAGAGATAAAGCAGTACTTGGAATAAATTTTATCAAAAGGGCTTTGTTTGATTAAACCTTATTATGCCTTAAAAAATTAAAAAGTTGAGGGAAAATAGCTTGAAACCATAAAATATTCATCAACTATGAAACATTAACATAGTAGTTTACAGTACTTGGTCTCACACCATTGTCAACCATCCCTCCCCTCATTGATGGGAATATAGAAGTAGGGTGAAGGAGGTAAATATTAAATTTCAACTAAGAGTGACAAATGCGAATGTTCTCTCTACTACAGTGATCATAAGCAAGTTATTCATGCTCTCCGCTGAGTCTTCATATGTCCACAATGTCCTGGACTGTGTACTTTCTAGAGTAAGTCCTAGGAAATCATTGGTGCAAAGATACCCTAGATCTCTAAGAGCAAGGTGTTTGTGTTGGGAGAATCCATAGATATTCCACCTGTGGGAGAAGCAAAGCTGGATGAATACCCAAATAAGTATGGCCCACATTAAGCAGTGAATCCTATCATTATTTGTTGAGTTATGTTTCCTTCATGGTATACTACTTAATGCAAAAATTTTGTCAATGTTCATATCAAACCTATTAATAAATATCCGTTTTATAAAGTGGGAATCTTAGTATGGAGATTTTGATCAACTTTTCCAAACTTTATAACCAGGAAGTTGTTGAACTGCCATTTTTCACAGTTTGATTATTGGTCAAAGTTTGTACTTTTTCTACTACAGCATTGTTGTTTTGTTAATTATGAACTATTAACGCAGCTAAGATATAGTCGGAGAATATGCCTTGGATTGCATCTTAGCAGCAAAATAATTGATATGGAAGTATGTCTGCTTGTCTGACTGAAGACATAGGACCCTTGTTTTATACAGTAGTCTTTTATGTGACTTCAAAGGGAAGTATAGGTGCAAGAAAAGACAGGTTAACCCTGCTTGAGTTGTCTATAGCTCTAGACTCATGAGTACTTGCACAAATCATGCCTTACCATCTCTCACATTTAATTTGCTCTGCCTAGTACACAAGCTTCCAGGCAGCTATTTCCATTCATCAGAGTTGACACATAGTAAACTTTACTTGTATGCTTCCTGTATTTGCTTATGTTATTAGCAATTGTTGCAAAGTTCTTAAATCATTCATTATTTAAGAAATTATTGATTTACAATTATGTACTAGTGCTTATATCACAGTACGGTATTGGAAGGGGTAGATTTGGCATTACTTGGTAGAAATATATTTAGTGTATGAACAAATAAACATTCATTTATCTCTGTGGAGAAGTCATTTACATCAATGAAGGAGAAACCAAGTTGAATTTTGAACAATGACGAGTAGTGTAACAGAAAGACAAGAGAAAGGTGTAAAGAGTATGAGCTGTTATTGATGGATGTGAGCTAAACTCACCTGTCTTGTAATCAAAGACTACAGATTACAAATGTGCATATACACATATAAATTCTCTCTCTCTCTTTCGTATGTGTGTGTGCATGGTGGCAATATGCCATTTAGTAAGATGAGAAAAACAAAGGTGGAATAGTTTAAGGTAAAAATTTCACTTTGCTTTGAATATGTAAAGATTGACACTACCATTGCTGTGGCCACAAATTACTAAGTAGACTATTAATTGCCTAGACTTTGTGGAATTATGGGTGAAAAGAGGTAAGCTGATGATATTAAGAGGTAAAATGGCAGATGAAGCAGGACCTTGAAAGAGACGGACTCAATTCTGGCACAACTTGATGATTTTGGTGGATTGCTCCCAGGATTCTTCCATATAATGAATATCACAATAAAGCACATCATATGGATTTTTTTTAACCAGTATATATAAAAATGATGTTTATATATGTTGTCACCTATTAATTGTACAATAGCATTATAAAGTGCATGAAACTTCATTTAAAAATCTTCTAACTAAAAATTTAAAAACACTCTTAGAGTTTCCAGAAAGTGGTAATAATTTTGGTGGTGGGGAGTCTTACAAAAATGACACCATCTACAAGGCACAATGAAGTGAAACATGATAAAACAAGCTGTACCTGTATATTATAGTCAACAGAACTAGAAAACAGTGGGAGAAGTTTTGCACTAAGATCCATATAAGAAAATAATAGTGTGGAAATTGTGATGTGTATAGAGAAATCAGCAGAGTATAGGGACTTGAACGTTAAAAATATCATTCAAAGGAATGAACAAGCTATCAGTGTTGGTCTTCTTTGATGGACTCTACTCTCCAGGTATAGCAAGGTTGCCTTTGCCTATGCCTTAGACTTTTGGAATATTTCCTATAATATTAAAATGTCTTTGATATATCACCAAAGGAAACAAGTATCTGAAGATCTAGAATATGGAATCATAGCCCAATTTGAGAGCAATGGACAGAGAAAAACTGAGAAGTAGATACATCTTTTGACTTCAGTTCAGTTACCCACAGATACCATCAGTAACCCCATATATAGCTGGCATATAGTCTAGGATTGATTAAACCAGGCATATTATCTTCTGGACCCCCTTAGGAGTATGTAATGCACTGAGGCAAATCAACCTTGCCTTTATTCTTATCTCATTTTTCCTAAATAACAGTGTCATAACAAGAGCATCAAATGGTTGATGAAAGACACTAAGGTCAAGAAGGAGGGGGTGTGAAAGAATTCAGAGACAGTATGGAAAATAGAAAAGGTGAGTTTATTGATTGTTCTGTCAGAGAAACAGGGAAGCAGACAGGAATATTTGTATAGTGTGGAAAGTTTAAAACACTTCATGCTCTGAATTTGTTGGCATTCTAAGATTTGTGACGCAGGTATGTGTTGGCTGCTATATAGGAAAGTGTCAAACCACAATTATTAGTCCCTGCATTTTCAGAATTTACATAAGCTTTTAATAGGCACAGTGGACATTATAACCCTGTTTCAGTAACAATTATTTGGTTCCCCTACCTGCCCAAGGTCTTCAGAATCTGGTTCTCAAAGTAATGCTTCAGTTCCCCTTAGCTGTTCAAAACTTTCCATCCTTATCTGTGATTTTAAACACATAATCTCCTCAAAATAGCAATATTACTTAGTATGTAGAGAAAAGATTTATTATCTGTAGAAGTACTTCTTCATCCAAGGTTAAGTGTGGGGTTTCCTAAGCCCATTAACTATGGTAACTACTAAGTGTTGCCATGAGAATTTGCTTACAAAATGGCACTGAAATAACAGAACTGGTAGGCAGGCTTTCTCAGTTTACACTGAACTTTCTGTCATTCCACCAATTTCTATCATCCTACTCTCTAAACCGTATACTTTCCCATGGCTACTCCTTATATGAACTGCAAGAAAATGAGGAATAATGTTACACTTCTGTATGCCCCATGCCTCAATGGAATTAATGAAGGCGAATAATGCTGGAAAGACTGAAAGTGAGCAAAGGAGTATTAGTAAATATGGTTTCATTCCAACATTCCACTTAACCCAAGAGGACAATTTGTGAATCTGTCAGTAGATATTGCAATTGAATATTATTTTGCAGCAGCAGAATTGTTGCTACTGCTGTCAACACACAGCAGGTGGTTGGAATTTGGCAACTTTTATGAAAGTCATTTATATTACAGTATATTTCATGTAAACAGTGACAATAAAAAGGCAAACTGTTCCAGGAATAAACTACAAATATTAGAGATGAAATGTTCTCAATAGGAATTTGAGCAAATTTTCCTGGATTAAAATAAAGAATAAGTTTGTGAAGCCATTGACAGACTTGATATATTTTGACCCGGAGTGCTGCTGCAGATTCTGTGCCTAACACACTCTGCAGAGCTAACTCTTAACCTTGGAACTTTGGAGGATGTTAACAATATAATTCTGCTTCTAGGTTCCCCATAGTTTCAGTGTTTTTCAGCTTTAGATGTTATATTTTCTATTTTTTTCTGTGTATTTTCAATGATAGCTATACTGCCACAGTACAAGTACTAGGAATATTCAAGTTCCTTGTTCATGCTTCGAAGCCTTTAATGTTAGGGTCACATAACTTTCTGGGACCAGAGACTTCTTAGACGTTAAGCAAAACCTAAAACAAAGAAGCTTACAATAGTTTGAATCTTGCAGGTTACCCCTAATTCTCTTTTTATATCTGCTAGCAAAATGAGTTAACTATCTGGATCAAAAGTTTCTGTGAAGCAAAAGAGACAACAGAAACAATTAAAAGAAGCCCAACCAAATGGGAAAAAAATGTTTGCCCTCCACAAGAATGATAAGGGTTTAATAACGCAGATCCACAAGGAACTCACACAACTAAACAAAAACAAAACAAGAAGCCCAATCAAAAAGTGGGGAGAAGAACTAAAAAGACACTTCTCCAAAGAGGAAATACAAATGGCCAACAGGCACATGAAAAATTGCTCAATGTCACTAGCAATTAGAGAAATGCAAACAAAAACCACAATGAGATACAACTTTACACCAGTAAGAATGTTCCACATTAAAAAAAAAAAAAAAAAAAAAAAAAAAAAAAAAAAAAAAAAA
>PVHY01011333.1:0-32107 GCA_004024945.1 Uropsilus gracilis | reverse complement strand
GGAAACCTGGATGTACCTAAAAGAAATCATGCTAGCAGAAAAGAGCCAGATATAAAGAGACAGAAACAAAATGGTTTCACTAATATATGAACAACCAAATGAAATTACACAATGGGAGGTTGGGCACCACCTGGAGCAGTCAAGGAGGGGAGGTGGTGGGTGACACCCAGGGATCAAAATGATGTGAGATACACACATACATACATACATACGTACATACATACATACATACATACATACATACATACATACATACATATATATACACATATATAATATATATATACTTAAAAAACACAAAAGTTGTTCAAAACATCTGGATAATGTCACTTATAATGAACTTAATTATGTATTATAGCATGTAACAGAAAAAAATATGGAAATATGGTCCCATGGCCGGGCATGGGGGCTCATGCCTGTAAGCTTCAGCCTATGAAGCGGCCGGGGCCAGGGATCGCGGTACAAGTCCCACCTGGGGCCCGTAGCGAGACCTAGTTCCAAAAAAATAGCTGGGTGTGGTGGTGCGAGCCTGTAATCCCAGCTACGTGGGAAGCTAAGGCTGGGAATTGCTTGAGTCTGTGGTACCCCGGGCAACGAGAGCCTGTGGTTCTACGGGCAAAAATAGTGAGACCTAGTCTCAAAAAAAAAAAAAAAAAAAAAAAAAAAAAAAAAAAAAAAAAAAAAAAAAATGGTCCTTGATGAAGCAGTCTACAAACTAAAAATAAAAAATCAAGTATATGTTTTTATCTTGTGATACAATTTTGTTATAAAGTTGCCAGTAAATATTCTTGAAAGGTTTTGTTTGTTAGAATGAGAGCTAGATATAAACAAACTCAAACTAAACTTTTTATAAAAGCAGAAAGTTGGAAGTTCAAGTAACTTTCCTGAGGACTTAAGATTCCTTAAACCTGTAGCTTAATTAGGATTTGAGCAAGTGTTTCTCTTCTTGTTTTCTATTATTTTTTATACTTTCCCTCCCTTCTTCCTGCCTTCCCTCATTTATTCAAATGTGTATTTCAATAATACATACATATATACATATGTATAATCCATTATATCATGTTTAAGTGTAAAACTCACTGGAATTAAATGAATTTACAATGTTTTGCAACTGTTACCATTATCCATGTCCAGAAAATTGTCTTCATCCAAAGCAGAAACACTACATCTCTTGTGCCCATCCCTCTCCCGATTTTACTTTTCCTCCTTTCTTGCTCTGTGTATCAGTTCTGCTAACAGTTTTACATTATTATTGTCCATATGTTTGTTTTCTCTATATTCCACATATAAGTAAGACCATCCAGTATTTCTTTTCTTTCTGGCTTATATCTGCTAGCATAATTCCTTCTAGCTCCATATTCACATTGCTGTGAATGACAAGTTTTGTCTTTTTTTGATTGCTGAATAATATTCCATTGTCTACATATATCACAACATTCTGATCCATTCGTCTGTTTGGGTCACTTGGGTTGTTTCCATAGCTTGGCTATAGTAAGTAGGGGTTAAATAAACATCCAATTATAAATGTCCTTTGGAATTAATGTGATTGTGTCCTTTGGGTAGATTCGTAGGATTGGGACTGCTGGATTGAATGGTAGTTTCATTTTCAGTAGTTTAAGGGACCTCCACACAGCCTTCATGGCTGGACCAATATGAAAAAAATGTTTTTTTCATCATTTTTATACTTTTATGGAGAAATGTCTATTTATTTAAATTCCTTGGTCTTTTTAAAAAAAGAAGGTGGTTTTAATGTTGTTGATAAAGCTTAGGACTTCTAGACATTAACTTTATTAAATATATAATTAGCAAATATTTTCCCAATTACATCAGTTATCTTTTTCACTCTTGTTTATTTCCATTGATGCACTTATATTTAATTTTTAATTTAATTTAATTTTTAATTGATTGCAAATACACATATATTTATATTGTTGTATAACCCAGTGTTCACCCACCGAATATTTAATTTTTGTAAACTTATTTCCTTTGGTACATAAAAGTTTAATTTATCCACTTTTTCATCTTTTGTCTACTATTTTCTAATATATTTAGTTTAAATGCATCAGTATACATTTGATCAATTTGGATTTAATTTGCATATATTGTAATTTAAAAGTTCAGCTTTAATTTTCACGTGTTGATACCCAGTTTATCCAACACCATTTGTTTGTCCTTTGACCACGAATGATTTTTGGCATCCTTGTTGAAAATAATGTAATCATACAAGTAACAGTCCATTTCAGAATTGTATTTTTTTTATTGGTCTATATGTTTATCTCTATGAAAGCATCATACAGTTTTGATTGTTATAGATTTGTAATAAATTTTGAAATAAAAAAGTTTCAAACCTACAACTTTGCTTTTTCAATATTGCTTATTCAGATTCATTTGGTGAATAGATCTCTTTAAGATGGGATTTTCTATTTCTAAAAAAAAAATCTTTAAATATGTTGCAGTGTGGATTGCTTTGATTCTATATAGCACTTGTAAATTATTAACATATTACTAATAATAAGTACACCATTTCATACACATGGGGAGGCTTCTATTTATTTTCATTATCCTTAATATATTTCAGCAATATGTTTTAGTTTTCAAGGTATATGTTATCTCCATAATCAAGTTTAATTCTAAATATTTTATTCTTCAATATTCTTCAATGTTCATTTAAATTGTTTTCTTAATTCCTCTACAAATGGTGCATTGTTTGTGTATAGAAACAAGCCTTGATTTTATACAATATTTTTTATGTTCCAACATTAATACACTTTTTTTCTAAAAATATTTTGTGGAATTTTTAATGTTCTCTACATATAACACTATTTTGTTGTGAAAAGACTTAAATATTATTGTATTTATCACTTTGAACAGATTTTATTTTCTCTTCTTAGTTAAAGAAATTCCAGTCTTTACTGGAATTTTCAGTACTATACTAAATAAAAATGGTGAAAGTGAATTTCTTTGTCTTGCATCTGTAAAAACCTTTAAAATTTCACCATTTAGTTGTAACATTATCCATGAACTTTGTACATAATCATTACAATGTGGGAATAGTTTTGTCCTTTTAACAGTTGATTCTGTTCATCATTATGAGAACTATTTTTTCTTTTTTCTCTTTGTATACTGTATCAACTGAAATAATCAACGATTTTTATTTATATGGTAATATGTTGTTCTGCACTCTTTGATTTTCATGCTAAAACCATATATATAGTATAAGAATAAATAATACTCTATCAGGCTGTATAATCCTTTAATGGGCCATAAGAAAGATTTTGTTGATATTTTGTTAAGGAATGTTGCATTGATATCCATTAAGGATAATGGACCATAGTGATATTTTCTTGTAGTATTTGCTTATAATTTGGTATCAATTTTCATGGTGTGAAAGTATTTCCAATTTTCAAAATTTTGAAAGAATTTGAAAAGGATTCTTTTTTAAATATTACTGAAATTTACCTGTCAGGCATCTTTGTACTCATCTCTTCATTGAGGACTTTGATTACTGATTTAATTTTCTTGCAATTTCTACAGGATTTGTCATTTGTCCTTGATTCAGTCTCAGCACATTAAATTATTCCAGAAAACTATCAATTTCATTTAGATTAACATTTTTAGTGTGCAAATGCTCGTATTATTTTTTAATAAATCTTTTTTTAAATTTTTATAAAATCTTTTTTATTTCCCTTTTTTTATTTTTGATTTTAATTGAATCTTCGCTTATTTATACTTAACTTGTCCAAAGGCTTGTCAATTTTGCCAAACCGTTGGAAAAAACAACTCTTAGTCTTTTTTTTTTTCTATTGTTTTTCAATACTCTATTTTGTTTATTCCCTAATTTTCATTTTCATCCCACACACTCATTAGGTTCTTCCTCATCTCTAGCATCACTTTTCCTCATTTTATTCTTAGTCTCAGTGATTTGCATTGTCTTATCTCTTGCTCTGCAGATTCTTTATTCCTTGCTGTCATGCTCCCATAGTGACTATCTCCAGAATTTGTTTAGATTTCTATAACTTTTTCCATTCTTCTGTCGACATTTTGTTTCTATATAAATTTTTCTTGATATCTTGAGTTCATTGTACTTTATTTTCCTTAGCTTTTTTTTTTTTTGGTATGTGTAAGTGACTTCTTTTTAAATTACTTGACAGACAACCATCTGTCCTTGCTGTGTATTCATCCACACTATTCTGTAAGGGTTGAAACAGACTACATTTCAACTAAAGGGTTCCTTTTACTCTATATCCTTGAAAATACTTTTTTCAACATTGCTTTTTAAATATGGGTGATTCTCATAGGAGTGAGGTGGTATTTCACCGCAGTTTTGACTAACATTTCCTTGATGACAGTGATGATGAACATTTTTGTATGTGCCTGTTGGCCTTCTGAGTATATTTGTAGAATTGACTAATAATTAGTTCTCTGACCAATTTTGTTTAATTAATTTATTTATTGCTAATTTGTTCAAATTTCCTTGTGAATCTTAGATTTTAGCCCAATGTAAGTATACAATGTGCAAATGTTTTCTATTACTTAGTAAGGTATCATTTTTGTTTAAATGCTGTTTTTGTCACTGAATAATTTTTTTAAGTTTGATATAATCATATTTGTTCATTTTTCTTTTGTTTTCCTTGCCTTTGCAACTGGATACCCAAAGACAACTCTGAGGAAATGTAGTCTAGTGGGTTATTTGAATTTTTAATATTCTTTTATGGTTTCAGGTTTTAAATACAAGTCTTTAATAAATTTTGAGTTAAATTGTGTATATAGTATTTGTGTGTACATATTTTTTTTCTTTTACATAGAGCTGTCCATTTTTTCCAATATCATGTCTTGAATAGACATGATGTTTTTTCATTCCATGCTATTGGTCCTTTGCTAAAAATTATCTGTCCGTATAAGTATGTGTTTATTTTTATTCCCTCAATTCTATTCCATTGGTCTATGTGTTTTCTTTTATTCCAGTATCATACTGCTTTGGCTACTATCACTTTTTAGTATAGTTTGTAGTCCAGGATTTTTCCATTCTTTTCTATTAAGTTTTCTTTGGCTATATTTGTGATTCAATAAAATTTTTAGTACTTTTTTGAAGTATTTCATTAAAACTTTCATAAAAATTATGTTGAATCTGTATATTGTTTTCAGTGAAATGAACATTTTGACAGTGTTAATTTCTCCAACCCACAAGTAGAGAATGGAATTTTTCAAAATATTAAAAATATACAACCATCGATATCAGCAATTTCTCGCCTTAATATCTACCTGAAAACTATAAGAACATTATTTAGAAATATTATTTATGTTGTTCATTGCAGCATTATTACAAAAACTAAGTTAAAGAAAGATTAAGTTCCAAATGACAGATGAATGGATCATATGCACCATGGAATAAAATATACATCACAGAGTACAACTAGACTATAAAATAGAAGAGATCTTGCCATTTGTGTAAACATGGAGAGAGCTCAGAGAACTTGTGCTAAGTAAAACAACTTGGCAGAATTATAAATACCAGTGATGTCATTCATGTGAACTATAGGAAAACAAAACAAAGGAACATACAATACTAAGTCAAAGTAAACCTTAGAAATCTAACTGGGAATTAAAGCTATAAAATGAGGAGAGTGCCACTGGAGTATGAAAGGAGAAGGAGGAGTTCCAATGGACCATGATGGAAAATAGAAGTGCCTAGGTAGCAGGTGTGGTGTGGCGACAGAAAACTGGAGAGTAGTGAATCTAGGCCCATAAATTATAGCCAGTGTTCTAAACCAACATTTTCCCCATTTAAAGAAGAAAAGGTAAAAATACATATGTTAGGGGCTCATGGATGCTATTTATATTTAAAAAAATCAAAAATGGGATAAATATTATAATAATCAATAGTATATTCTCCCAACTAATGGTTGTGACCTGAAATATCTGGTAGTGCAAGTTTGCTATCTAAATATCATGGTCACTCTAAGAAATGACTACAAATCTTAAAGTATAAGTTAAGTATATGTTCTAATAGTTTTTTTTTTTTTTTTCCTTTCATCAAAACCAGTGCAGGAAAGATTAGATCACTTAAAAAAAAAAAAAAAAAAAAAGAGCAAACTTCTAACATTCCTATTGCAAGATGGCAAAGGATGTCTGCATTAGCTCACTTGCCAGTTACCATAGGACTTGATATGAGGGACAGTTGATTCAGACAATGGAAGTGAGGTCCTATAAATTACTTGCCTATCATAGATTTCTGGTGATTTTTATATAAACTGAAGTTTGTGAACTACTGTAATCCCAAGTAAATACATACATATAAAAAATGCTTTGTTATTAAGAAGAGAAACATAAGGCACTTTTAGGGAAATTTAAATTTAGAGATGAAATTCAGTAGCTCACTTCTACAATCACACAATGAAAAAATTAGCTAAAATATTAATTAAGAGGAAAATCAAATTGATAAACGTTTCCCACAATGTAAGTGATGCAAACTCTATTCTCTTTCTAAATTTCACAAAACATACTTGACATAACAGATGTATAATAACCTTCAACATCTTTTCAAGTAAAATATTCAGTTATAAGGATTTCGGGAAGCACCCTCCTAGGCGTTCTCTGGAATTGTTTCATCTCCTTACAAGAAAATACATGGTGTAAGGTTAACAACAGGTCCATGTTTGAGAGAATAGCTTGCCTGTATACTTGAAATAAATAATAACAATATTCAAAAAGTTCGTCTTCCTTGCAAAATTGGCTGGGTACTTCTCTGGCATAAAAATCACTGAGCACAAAAGTTTTGTGAATCCTTCAGGGAATATAAATGGATGATTTTCTGAAAAATAACAACTACCACCTATTTCCATATGGAAATCCTAAGTGAATTTTCATAATTCATATAGAAACAAACCCACTTTGTGTTTAATTTTAAGTGAAATATATCTAGTAAATGGGAAACACAGAGCTTAATGACCATAAATCCCTTCAGATGACTGGGTTCTATAAGATACATTGTCAAATTTTAATGTCCTTTATGCAATTAAGAATCATATTAAATAATGTAATTAACTATGCAATGTTTTAAGCACTGTGGTTTCCACAAATAAAATATTAATCTTTAATCAGCAGATGCATAATGCCATGCCAATTGTAATGCAGAGTCACATTAGAATCACCATTCTTTTACCTATGCTAGTGATAGAATTATTAAAGGAAATTAATGTGTCATTTCCTCATGTATAATTCCCAGATCACTATAGCAACTCTACATAGTTGTGAGATTTAAATTAGGGAATGTTCAAGCAGTCTATGATGAAAAAAATTTTTTTAACAAATGTAATAATCATGTTTAAGAGTTGGCTATTACACATAACATATATATTAATTGTATCTAGGGTCTATGAAAGATTAGTGAATAAGCACAGAGATGCAAGGTAAAGGAAAGTAGAAATGTGCATTCGAACTTATTAGTTCTGTGCTTTGGGTAAATATTTTAGATGTTTTCTCAACTGTCAATAAACAGTTTATAACCATTCTAGTCATTGTTCGGCTTTTTAAAATATTGATCAAATGAGTGACTGCATGTCCATTATGAGAAAAAAAAATGGGTTTATCCACAAATTTAAGTTATTGTAAAGTTGTTAGGACTCAGATTGTTAAACATGAATACATTTTGCCAGGAGAATCTGAAGGTTTTAGTAATTTGACATGGTGTTCTGTTTCTAAAATAGCTAAAGATTTGGCTTCTATTTATTTTAATTAAATACATGTACACATATATACATATATGTATATACATATAAATATCAATGTATAACTCAAGGTTTTCTCACCACCAAGTCACCTGTGAATTGTCATCTTGATCTCTTTTTCTCATCCCTTTCCTGATTTCTCCCTCTCCCTCTTCCCCTGCCTTTCCATGTGCTTTAGTTCTGTTGTCAATTTGCAAGTTTAACTACAGGTTCAAATATAAGTGAGACCCATCCAGTATTTCTATTTTTTTTTCTGGATTATGTCTGCTAGCATGAACTGTTCTATCCAATGATAAGAGGGTTTTATGAAGAATATGACAAAATTGATCAAGGATATGACAATTATATATTATTAATACCCATATATTTAATTCAAGACATACTGCTTCTTTCAGTCTGAATTACGTAAAACTATTTCTTAATCTTAGTGGAATGTCTGACTTTGTATATGAAATCATGTTACTTTATATATATTTTAACTTAAATACATATATTTAGCTTAAATATATATTTATTTAAATTAAATATGCATACATATTATTGCAGTAACATTGAGTTTACTACAATGCATGTGATTTAAGGGAATATGTTTGCACCTCTTCAAATGTAGATCACTGCACTACACTTACCACCAAAGCATTCACAGTCTTCTACCCTACAACATGGGGCCCTTCCCCATATTTGTTCCCATCTTCCACCTTCCCTCCCCCCTCAAGTAGCCTCAAGTCTACAGTCATATTTCTAAAGTATTCATTACCTAGTTTTGTCAAGTCCTTTATTTTGTTTCTCTACATTTCACACATGAGTGAGCCATTTAAATAGAGTGATAACTTGCCAAACACCTTCAAATCAACATGAAGAAAAACAATTTTATAGTATAACAGATTTTAAACTGTTTTATTAGACCAATGGGCAAGCGTCTTTTTTATGGTGTATAAATTTTTACAGAAAGATGAAGAACACATTTTTTAAGCATGTAAAAATGTTAGAAAATTGAGACAGCATATTGGTGTATGGACTTGCTTATCAAAGAAGAGAAGCTGGTATCCTTATATTCACAAGAAAAGCAAAAGTACAATTGAAGGCACTTTTAAATTTGTCATGTGTAAAAACATACCATGATATTTAATTTTATTTTATTAAACATATCAGACTCCAATATTTTTAATGGAACTTAAAGTAAAATTAATAACTTTTTTAAATTAACACTTGCACAAATTTGACTTATCATTAGCACTTCAGTTCCATGTTAATCTATTTATATAAGATCTATATTATAAAATTTATTATAACCTATACATATCAATATATGTACTCTTGACTTGATAAAGAAGGTATGAACCAGAAAAAGTTTCTTCCTTTTTCAGAATACCAGATATATATCAAATACTAGGGAGATCTTGGGAATAAAAAAATGTTATATCTCAATTGGAAGAATAGAGACAATACTGGAATTTAGTTGTATTCTCTGACACCTATCTACATGCTCATCCATGTACAGAAAGTTTCAAAATAGTATTTGGACAATGCAACTACTGCAACTGCTTTCCTTCACATACATTTGTTTACACTATTTATTCACCACAGAAACATTGGTAATTTAACCCTGAGTAATCTAATTAGGAAACTACATTTAAATGTTTTTGTATTTCATATTAGTCTATATTTAATAACTTCGTGGTAAGTATTTGCTTTGATGTTACAAAAGGTACATTACAAAAGTGAGGTAAAAGATGCAGTCAACCATACATTGTTCCAGTTGCTCTAAATCCAAGCAATTAAAGAAATGTTTATGGTAAGATTCTCGAGACTTTTCATGTTTATTTGTTATGTGACCTTATATAAATCCTCTACATCTCTGTAACTCACTTCTGGTGATGACAATTAGAATATAGAAATATCATATGGTTGGAATGAACACTGAAAATGAGCCTTGTAAATAACATTGGCATAACTTATGATCCATATAATAACATCAGTAAAGCTGATGGTGGTGATGTTTTTGATGGTGTTCCATCTAAAGGTGGTGCTAGTGACATAGATGATAATGATAATGTTGAAAAGAATGAGAAACAAAATAAGAAACTAATAATAGTTATACATGTGCTTTCCAAATGGTGAGAAGTAAAGATTGTCTTTTAAGAAATCTCTTTAGAATTAAACTATTTTATTAATTGTTTTTACTTTTTTGACCAAGACACCATCCACAGTGTATTCAATACTATTTCATTTACCCTCCACTAAGCCATCTATGCCCATGCCCTTCTCCATCCCCTCCATTTTTGACTTTATGCCCTCTGGTAAACATGATCTCATTTTCACCAAGATCAAGTTAGGAACAAATTATTTTGGCTTGAGTAATCATGATTCCAAAATATTCAGGCTTAGACATCATTAATTTAAAAACATTCAATTCAGGACTCATCAACATGAGGAAATAGTATTGAGAATTTTGGTTTCAGTTTGGTCATTCAGGGCCAAGTGAAACATAATTTCTGTGAGTAACTATAGTCACTATGAAATTTCATAAAAAGTCACTAACTTTGATCTAAGTGTTCATATTAGTTATATAAATTAACAACTTAATATTTTTTGCATTAAAACAATTTTTATTAACATCAGATAAATATATTTTATGAGATTTTTGCATATAATGTCTGAAATGATTTGCTTTAATCTATTTAAATTCCCAAATAAAATGGTAACTCTACATTGACCAGTCAATTTTTTTTCTATTTTATTCTTTCATGACATTCAAATTCTTTGGAAAAAAAACAAAAACACTCTATCAACAAAGAAGATTAACCAAAACTAATATATACTTGACTGTTATTTTTATTCTTAGAAACAGTCATGAAGATATGGAAACATACTACAGGAAAAACGTTACTAATTTTTTGTATTTCATAATAATTCTAGTTTATAATATAGCAATGTGCTGTAAGTTCTCTGCATAGTTAAGTATAGATAAATGAATTAATAACCATTTCTTAGATGACAGAAAGCTTAAGTTAAGTTTTTTCCCTTTTCCTGACCAAAGCAGCAACATATTTTTATTAAAAAAAATTTGAATACTGAAAATGCAGATGAAGATCATATGACCCAAAAGTACATTAGCGCAATAGTAGCTTAAATCAGTGTTTCTAAGCTAAAATACCGTGGTATGTGTATGTATGTGTAATTAGCATTAAATCATAGCTTTTTACTTAGTCTACTCTTTAACAGCAATATATGTGCAAAATTTAGAAGGTTTAATTTGCAACAGTCATAATGTTGGTTATTATTTGTATCTTTTGCATAGATTTTTCAAAGGTAAACTTTGAAAAATAAATATTTCAAATATATGTACATATCTACTTATTTCTCATTTCTCTAAATTACATTCACATTGTTTATACTAATTCTCACTGTTATATGCAACTTCTGAGAATGTTACTTTCACAATAAATACAATGACGCTTTAGTGTGCATTTCATGAGAAAAAAAATCTTATCATGTTGTATATACATTTATAAGCTATTAAAATGTGAAGAATGCCTGGGATATGACAAAAACCAGAACAGAGCCTGAACATTCCTTAGGGTGGATATATTAATGCTATTTTCTTACTTTCCCAAGTATTTCTCACCTTGTCTTCTACTTACTCTAAGAAATCTATTTTCAGGTATCTCCATTACATGTCAATTTGTTCTCTCAATGTGCTTTTTTTACTACATCACATCTCTAAATGCTTGATCTATCTTCCAGGAATACTGTCAAATTTGACAAGTACATTTCAGTCAATAATATGACAGTCTTTGAATTAATCAGTCTTAATTGATAAGCACAGAATTCAATATGAAATATATGGATCCCAAAAGTCTCTCAATGCTCCCAGTGTTAAATTCTTTCTTTTAAGCTGAAATAACAGCTTCTGAAGTAAAATTCAGTTAATTAAAACTTTAAAAAACATAGAATAGACCCAAGTTGCAAAAACAGGCTCAGATACGGTACTTGGTGATTATTTCTATCTTTCTTCATCATAGAAATGCCACATACATCCAGTGTTAAAGAATGATGCAATCTGTAAAGTTAATTTTTATGTATATATAACTGAAATTTCATATGATAGGTAACAATGTTTCGATCTTTTATTTTTGATACAAATATTTATATGCAATATATATTTATTGTCTGTTTTAATAAGTACATTTTCTTCTAGAAAGGCAGTAAGGTATTGTAGAAAATATGTATATTTACAAATTTTAAGTACAAATTTTAATGTAGGTAATTAAAATTTTTCTATTCACCAGCATTATGTACTTGATAGTTGTTTAAACTCTTTAAGGCCTTGGTTTCTTTGCCAGCTAAAGGAATAAATATATACAAATATAGATGCAATCAAATTAAAATAAGAAATTATATAAAAAAGAATAAATGATGTTCATTTTAACAATGTTTTGATTAAATGAGACAGCAAATATAAGAAACAGATTCCCACCACACCTAGTTGGCATATACTAGAGACTTAGCAAATATAATATGCTTCATATTTTTATTCATCTTCTTTTGTCTTAAACATTGAAATTTATTGATACATAAAATGTGGAATTATTTCATTCACATTTATTTTAAATGCATATAAAGTTATTAAATAATTACAAAATTTTACATATAATACATTTTGACTGGTATCATAAAAATGAAGACTAACAAAATTCAGTTCCCATTGACCAGAGAAGAGCAGTAGAGTGAAAGACAAAGAATAATTTCAGCAGTGAAGGAGACTAAAACTTTACCTTTACCAACTTTGGGCTTCATGTGGACCTGCAAATTAAATAAGTATGAAACAAATTATGAGAAGAAAAACAGGCAGACTTATTTAACATGAATTTTGTATAGTATGAGAAACCTAGAAAAGAAATGAAGATCCCTAAGATCAAACTATACAAAACCTAGATGTTTTTATACTAGGTAGAACAAAGTGAGGCAATTGTGAGATGTAAGAAAAGCACATGGAAAAATTTTTAAAAAATATTATTTTAGCAGATTCTATTTGTACAGAATATTTTTTGCCTTGATTCCAAAGAATGTTTCTTTTCTCTTGGCATAGAGAAGGTCATTTTCATAGAGAGCTTTATCTTTGAATTTCAACAAGTAAAGTCAGACTAAGACACCTTTCTTAAATCTGTAGTTTTTCAAGTATTTTCAACTCAAATTAATCTTTGTGCCCAGGTGTTATTTTAAAGTGACATATTCTGCCACTTTTTACAATAATGTATTAAGATGTACAGTTCTGCAAAAGATGATCTCTGAACTCAAAAATTTACAATTATTGATTCAGAACAATCCTAGAAGACTAGTCGAATCTTCCTGAAAAGAAGCAAATGGAAGGTGATCCACATTTGCCCTTGTCATTATCTCTGCTGTTTTTTGTAAACAGTGTGTATTTTAATCTGTCTCTATGACACTTTGAAAACTATCATATCATGCTGAAACTGAAATGTGAGGCAGGAGAGGATCTTTGTTTGTTTTAAATTATTCTGGGAAGATGGATGTGCCACTATAGAAACAGATTCATATCACCTTTTAGGACAATTAATCCAGTGCTACTCTTGAGCAGATTCCCACCTCATCTAATTGGAAGAGTGAAAAAATTATGTGGTGGAGGTCAGAGATATCCCACATTTTGTAAAAACAGACCCGTATACAGTTTGTAAAGTTGATAGTTAATGTTTATGTTGATGTAGATCCCATATTACAAGGGTTATTCTTTGCTCCTTTTCCTATAAATATATGTATGTGTATATATATATATACACACACATATATATACATATATATGTGTATATAGAATATATATACACATATATATTCTTTCATACATATATACATACATACATACATACATACATGCATGCATGCATGCATGCATGCATGCATGCATACATATTCTTTCAATGCTAACAAATCAGCTTACTTTCCACAGGGAAAAAGTGAAATTCAAAGACACTAGTTTCTTGTGCAAGGTGTCAGAGCTGTCAACTCTTGTATTGCTATGCTTACCAATCTGTCTCCATATTTTCTGAGGATAAGGTGACAAACGAACAGGTAAATTCTTAATACCACTAGTCAACTTATCAAGAAAAAAACTTTAAAATGTTTTGTCAGAATCGAACAGAATATTTAATCAAAACATTATCAAACAATTAAATTTAAGGAATATTAGAGAATTTCCTGATTTGAAAAAATAAAATTCACTTTCTCTACCACCAGTGATGATGGGAACTGTAAGATAAATGAATTTTCAGGTTTTTACCCTTCTTCTATTAGGCCCTATGACTGGCAGTGATAATGTGCCCGCCCCATGATTGTACACACTTAGTTCCAGTGAGCATGGCTTATACATAAGTGGGCTCACCTGATCTAGAAGGATAGCCTGAAAGGGTGGTGGGTGAGATGGAAAGAACATGGCTGGAGAGGAGGGCTGAGAGAACATGTGGAGTGAGCATGTGTGGAAAGTACATGGGAGGAGAAAGAGAGGAGAACTTGAGAAACTTAAGTGGCAGTTTCTTTGCAGTTCCTTATCAAAGTTCTACAAAGATAATTTAATGGAATCCAACATTCTTTGATTGCTACAACCAATAAAGAACCTACTCAGATTGGGATGGTTGTGTTACAAAAACAATCTATATTTGTAAAGATTTAGGAAATGAATTTGGATAAAAAAATCTGCAATTTATTTATTATATAAGAAATATGCAAAGTGGTCTTAGCCATAAAGATGGCAAAAATATAAGAATGTGATAAGAGAGCTTTTTAAAGTTAGATGATGATTTTATTATTAAGACAAGACACAAGAAATGAAAAATCCTTGTATGAATAATTTTATGTAACATTACCAATAAGTATGGATGAGTTAGGACTATTTGTAAAAGGCTTTCTAATGGTGGTAGGAAAAATTTATATAGACTACTTAATAAATCTAGATTGAAAAATTTGCCTACTCTTAAAAAGAGTTTGAAAGTGACATATGGGGCACACAATCCTCTCAATGTTAAAGGAATTATGTGGTAATGATATCTATTTCTCTATTTATCAATTATCATCTATATATAGGAAAAGCTGCTGTTCTAGATTCTAGAGGTTATATAGCATCACTGAATGGGAAGATATTCCTGGATTGGAGGAACTAACATTATCATGATGGCCATTCTACCAAAAGCAATCTAGAGATTCAATGAAATTCCAGTAAAAAAATTCCATGATATTCTTTAAAGATATAGAATTAAAATAACGGAAATTCATCTAGAATTACAAAAGATCTCAAATTCTAAAATCTTCCTGATCAAAAAAAGAGAGAACAGTGTAACAGTTCCAGATTTCAAATTACACCTTAAAGCCATAATAAATAAAATGGATTATCAGACCAATGGAACAGAATTGATACCCGGAAATAAAGGTAAACATATATGATCAGCTAATCTTTGACAAATGGACAAAATAAATACATTGAAACAAGTGTGGTCTCTTCAATAAATGATGTTGGGAAAACTGGACCACCATATACAAAAAAGTGAATCAAGATAGCTCCTCACACCATGTATAAAAATCAGCTCAAACTGGCTAAAAGATTTAGATGCAAGTCCCAAAACCATAAAATACAGAGATGGAAATATGGGCAAAACACTGCAAGAATTATACTTCAAAAACTCATCTTGGGACACATATGCAGATGATAAAAAAGGAAGGAAAGCATAACAGAATGGGATACGTCAAATTAAAAAGCTTCTTTACAACAAAGGAGACAATAACCAAAACAAAAAGAAACCAATTTGAATAGGAAAAAAAAATTATCCTGCATACAAGTGATAAGCATCTGATAACAAAGATCCACAAAGAACTCATGCAACTTAACAAAAAGAAAGCAAAAATTGCAATCAAAAATTGAGGAGAGAAACTAAAAATACTCTTCTCCGAAGAGAAAATACAAATGGCCAATAGGCATATGAAAAAATAAGCATATGTTTGACATCACTAATAATCAGGGAAATGCAAATCAAAACCACAAGATACCATCTTACACCAGAAATAATGGGAAAAAAACAAAAAATCCCCCCAAAACAGGCAATAACAAGTGAAGGCATGGATGTGGAGAGAAAGGAACACTTTTATACGCCTGGTGGGAATGCAAACTGGTCCAGTCACTATGAAAAGTTATGTAGGAGGACCCTCAACTGGAAATGGAACTATCATATGATCCAGCAGTCCTAACTCTAGGAAACTATCCAAAAATCATCAAAATGCTAATTCAAAAAAATACCTGACACAGATGTGCATCACAGAGCTATTTACAATAGCCATGATATGAAAACATACTGAATCCAAAAATTGATGAATGGTTGAAAAAGAAGTAATATATTTACACAGTGGACTATTATTCTAATCAAAACTGACAAACATGAAGCATTTGGACAACTGAATGAAAACAAAGGGTCCGTTAGCAGAAATATGTCTAAAGAAAAGACAGAAATCATATTGTCTCACCAATATATGGGATATAAGAATAATAAAAGAACAAGAAAAATTAAAATAAGCTGTCAACAAAAGAGGGGCAAGCTGTTAGGAGTTGCGTTGGAAGGAAGAAGAAACTGAGACAGAAGAGATGGATAGCGATCTGTAAGGCTAGACCACAGAACGGGGATCCTGAGAAGCATGCCCAGGTCCAACTTTAATGAAACTGAGAAACCACTCATATACTCTAGCAAGGAAATGTTACAATGGTGTAATGAGGAAGTAGCAAAGCGTATGTGACATGCAGCAGGTAGGATGCGCGATAACAGGAAAATTTACCTTTGGGGGCAACAGTCATTGCTAATAGGTCATATGTCTCTTGGGACATTCCAAAGAGGTAAGGAATCTGGGTTACAGGTGAGAGATGTGCTATCGCCCACCTTCTAGCGTGCCAGAGGGGCCTAGAGAGATTGGAGGTGTTTCTCTTATCTGAAACTCCATCTCTCAACCTGCTTCCACATTCTACAGCAAGCAACTAGAGAAAGGGAGTGGAAAAGGGGGAGAAAGAAATCAAGAAAGGAATGAACCACAAGAAGATAAAATGAGGGCTTACAGGTTTTGGGGGGGATGCCCTGAGATGGCAATGATGAAATATAATTATATATAAGCATATATATATTTATATATATACATAAGCATAAATATGTAAATAGCAAACAAATATTGAAATACATTATAAAAATTAAGAATAATATTACTGGAAAAACTGGTCATGTTGAGGTCATCTAACCAAGTTTGAATCAATTGTACTTATCCAACCATGGATATTATTGTCTGGTGAAGCCAGCTCTTCATTTCTGGATGAATTTGAGTCAAGGTAATGCAGCCAACTCGGTATAACCTTTAGGAAGAGATTGAATGAAAGATGATCAAAAAGTTACGGACAAAATAAAATTCATTCAAATTCCTTTCTACTCCGAATAGTCTATGATTTTATGTAGACATTTATAATAAATGTTTTCTAAGTAAACAATGGTGAAGAGATATATTTGGACTAGTTCACTTGCTTATTGAAAATTTGAATTATTGCTATGACTGATATGTTAGCTGACAAAGGTAACTGACACCGGTTTGAGTAAAGTAATATTCCAGTCAAGGAAATCCTTCAAACTTGACAATTTGTCTATTCAAAATGTGGCTTTTCCCCTTGAGCTGTACTATTTTAATTGAGAATTCAACTTATCCAAAATTATTAAGTGAATTAAACCAATACAGAATTTCATTAAGGGAGCAAAAGAACCACAAAGCTGAATTGCATAGCAAACTGATTTTTCATTTCCCTCTCTCAAAAATGTTTGTCACTGGCTGAACAAGAAGTGATTTTCTGAATTTAATCTTTAAAATTACATTAGTCTAAAAAAATAAAATTACATTAGTCTAATCATTACATTATTATTCCTCAACTAGTATTAAGAACTGGGGTTTAGATTTATAGGGCATTAAGAATTAGCATGAAAAAATGGAGAAAACTTTTCATGTGAAAGAAGATTTTAGAAATGAGTATTTCCCAATCCAGCTGACATAGAGTAAGATGAAGGATCTAGAGATGAAAAATTAAAATGACTATCAATTGTCATGAGGTGAAAGGTTTATGAAATTAGATTCTAGTTAGTTGTGCAACAAATATTTACCAAATATGAAATACATGGTAATTATTCTACTCAATTATTGGAATTGTGTCCAGAGTAACTGGAAGACAAAGAAACACAGAATTTTTAGTGATACTAAAATGAAAGTCCTTCACAGATATAAGAGTCGTGAATTTAACTGCAACCCAGCAACTTGATGAATAAAGGAGCATTATTATGATTTAAAAATAAGGGGTGGATAAAGGAGTTAAAATGATATAGAAAGAAATTTTGATTGATATTTAGAGATTGTGAGAATTCATATATTAGGCAGGAAATACAGCAGAAATATGGTTATATATAAAGTGGTGAAAATAAAGATATTTCTTTCTAACACAGCATCACAGCTGAACTTCACTACTTTTTGTCATTGAGAGTCAAAGGTATCTAAACAATGGCATCATAATGACACAGAGGTTTTGGGTTTGGGTTTTTGTTTTGTTTTGTTTGTTTTGCATTAGGATGAAGAAATATGATCTATCCTTTAGTTTCTCAACCCTATTAGTTCTTTTTCTTCTACAACATATAAACACACTGTATAGCAATAAATCCATCATAGTAAGGTTTGTTGGTTGCCTGTTCAAAGCATATTTGATACAACTATTGCATTTACTACACTGGCAGTTGGAGCAGAAGGCACTGTGAATGCCAAGTCTGAGTGTGGAGTGTGGGCAGGAAGAAAATATGACATGTAGCTGTGGGAGAGAAGAGAGTCAATGATCAAGAAGGATATATGCTACACCATATCAAAGCAAAACACAACCGGCTAGTAACCTGACAGCAAATAATATATTGTTAAATAGAGCTCTCAGGTAGCTTTGGAATTTCATTCAGGTTTTATATAACTGTTTTCAGACCATGGTATGGGTTCTGGCAATCCTTGTTACATGTAGTTCTGCAGTGTAAAAGGAGGAAAGTGTCAAATGTTTCTAGAAGTGCCAATCACTGACTCTGAATGATGTGTTATTATTGATATTGCTAACACTCAACCTGTTTCATAGCTTAATTTAATAGGACACTCTAGGCAAACTTACTCATAGTAACAGGAGAGTTGATGAGATTAATTGTGATATGATACATCTGGTCTACCAGTTGCTGATTGTGTGACACTAATAGCATGCATGCAGCGGGTTACATGAGGATAGAAATGTGTCGCATCTTTCTTCTGGAAATTTCATGGACATTATTTACCCAGCTGTTTTCCCAGTTTCTGTGACTGACACACAAAATAATAAATGGTTGTTTTTGTTAGTTGTACAAGGTTGATCTGTTAGTAGGAGAGTGGTTATTTAGTAAGAAATTCTATTATTTTGCTAATAAGGTTTTTAGGGTACATTATGATTGTAATTTTAATAAATGTTTTAAAAGCACATTATGATTGTACTTTTAATAAATCCAAAGCAAGGTATATGTACAGATAAAAGGCAATTTCAGTGATAAGAGATAGAAAATACATTGAGATTCAATAGGTATTGATCCTTCTTGGATCCATTACAATCTGAATAAAGTTAAATATTAATATAAACATGAGTTAAATGAAAAATGGCTTAATATTTATTGTTTATATATTCTGTATATCAAATAAAATACAAATGAGATTTTATATCATCTGCCTCTAAAAAAGATATAATCCCATTGATTTGATTATTCTGTAAATTATTTTTATTACACTATGATTCAGGTGGTAAGGGTATTATTAGGAAAAAAAACAACAACAGGACATTCACACATCTTCAGTGCATAGACTTCATTCCCATCCTTGCCCATATGTTCTTTTTCCCTTCCTGGCCCAAGGCCTCTTCTGCAAACATGTTATGCCAGCTCTCTTTAGGGCAAACAGTATTTTGGTTTGATCTCTGCCTTTGTATTTATTGGAGCCAGAGGTAGTGGAGCAGTGCTGGAAGTCATGTATCTGACTTTGTTCAATTCATATGTCAGTTGTGACAAAAAGAATAAAGAGAAACCTGGAACAAATTGGGTCCCAGTGATCAATACAAGTTCCTCTCAGTGAATGTAGATGAAGTACACTGAAGTAAGAAGGCTCAGACTTCTAAATGAAATATTTTGCTCTAAGCTGCTTAAAGCAGGTATCCACACAATTTTCCATCTAACTAGAAAAATCTCTGAACACATGAAATCATGTTGGCATATTATGTTGGGGTTACTGTGATGAATAAATACATGAAACTTGAAAAAAATCACCTGCCCCTTTGTTAAGGCAGCTTGCAGTCTGAAATATTAAATAAATAGTATATATGTGAAAATACCTATATATATAAATATAATATATGTATTAGGTGTGTGCAGTTATATATATAGTCTTCTATATATAGATGTATATATGCATATATTCATCTATATATATACATCTATATATGCATCTATATATACATAGATATATGCACATACATATCTATGTATATATCTATGTGTATATATGTATATATATGTCATATATATGTCATATATATATAGTCATCTGCATCTAGAAAAGGCTCCCTCTCAGGCTGAATGTCATACTTGGCAGAGTACAGATATCTATTATTGTAATTAAGACCATCACCTCTATTTCTAAACAGAGGCAGGGTATTAACATGGTTCCTTTTGGCCTAGTGTCCACATAGCCACATTTGAACTAGGTAACTAAGGGCTTAGAAAATTAAAGGTTTACTATTGCCTAAGTTATGGTCTGGGGAATTAGAAAGTGTAAAGACTATACAGTTTGGATCAATGGAGAAAAGTTATTTTTACTCCAGAAAGTGATAGAAACAAGCCATAAAGGTTGACTACAACATAAAAGAAACAAGTTCAGAAGAAATTCCAAGAATAAATGTGGAATGTGGAGCTGAATAGGTGTATTGTTGTTGGTATAGGGAAGGCTTTTCATAACAGGCAGAGAGTATAATAAGCCTGTGCTAAAGATAGAATCAAACTCTGCCCTTGAATATTTGGTTTTTCATCATCATTATCAATAATGAAGAACTTTTGTATATAAAAAAGAAGCAATGAAAACTACACTCTACATGAGAAAATGTTAATTTGTAATTTGTAACTTTATAGATTGTAGATAGATGACAGAGAGATAGATAGATAGATAGATAGATAGATAGATAGATAGATAGATAGATAGATAGATAGATAGATAGATAGAATTTATAAAGACAAAATACAAAGTTGTATAAATATTGCTGGCTAGAAAAAAATGATGTGAGGATTAAAATTAAAATTTGCAATAGACTACAGTGAAGAGTTGAAAGAAACTTAGTGGTGGGTGTGGTATCATGAACTAAAGAGGTATGATCCTGTGACTTTGAATCACCTATAGAGTTATAAATTAGTGTTTTCACAATACATACATACATACATACATACATACATACATACATACATAAAACCATACAAATTATTGTTTTCTTCTGAAAGTCTTCCAAATGTGTGGTTTGTTTGTATGGTTTAGACCTATTTCTTAAATATTTAATTGGGCAATGATTTCATGGTTTCAGAGCAGAGTTTTTATAACATTAATAGCTACCCCCCATAAATATAAGTTTATTTGGGGGATTTAGAAATAAGCTGGGAAATGTAACAGTAGTCGGGGGACATATCTCAGCATCCTCAATCAATTTTCCAAGGGGGAGCCAAGTATATCATTTATATAAAAAAAACTCTCTCTCCCTTGATAATATATATATATATATATATATATATATATATAATATGGAATGCATTCTACTTAAATAAAGAGAAAAATGACATCACTGCAGTTTTGTTTCCCTTCCACGCCTTTCAGTCTCTCCACTTTGCTCTAAGATGTCATAAGTTTTTTTGTTTCCACAAAGGATGTTATTGGTGTAGGAAGACTGTGGTGCAAACAAGTCCCTGCTTTGGGAAAATAATACTGATCATTTTAACATGACTCATTCTTACCCCAACTATGATAATGAATGAACTGAAAAAGGATTAAGAGAAAAGAAAAAAAACCTAGGGATTTTGAATCTTTACCATGTTGCTTTCTCTTTAAGTTATCTCTGTCGGTGACCTGTTGTTAAATGGGATAAAGTAAATACATTAGATTACTACTTATATAAATATCAAGCCTCTTAGCTGTGGACTTTAACACAATTTGACAGTTTTTGTTAATGCTTCCAGACAGCACAGGGATCAGAAAATTATAATTTTAATAGTAAAAATTCAATAGAAATTTGATTCTCTCCCTAATGTCACACACAGTGCCATAAATGTGTAACTTGTTGTGGATGAACATTTGACGTGATGGCTTGAATGCCATGTAGGAAAAGTGTGAATTTATAGCTGACTTGTTTGTGCCCCATATCTCCTATTTTCTATAATGGAAACAGAAGTTATCTGACAAGATGGTAGTCACATCTAAATGAAATTCATAAACAATGACAGGCACAGTCATTGGCACAAAATATGTTTCTTATAAATGCTAATCCTTTCATAAGGAGTTTGGTATTGGTCTCTAATACTTTCAATGGATACATTGTTTTAATATTACCAAGTTTTGATCTTTAGACAATAATCTTCAAATGACTTGAACTGAGATCATAATTTTAGTTCTATTTAAGCTTTTCTTGAACTACATTGGTCAGTTTAAATAATGATAGTATGTGTAAATTCAGAAGTCATTTCTTGCAAGAAGCCAGCTGTTTCACTAAAGTGCTAATCACCATCAAACTTTACTGAATTGCAACAAAGTGCACACTGTACATTTCTCCTCAGTTAACTTTTATCTTGACCTGAACAAGACATATCACATTTATCCTGTTAATAACCTTAACAAGAGTTGAACTTGCTAAAATATACTTTATAATGAATGGGAAGTCTATCACTGTGGTAGTCAGGAGTGAAATAATTTTTTGAGCAGCAGGAATTGTCTTGTGACTCAGACACAGTCCCTGATATTTGATTAATGGGTGAAGATTAAGAGGTGAAGGCAACGTATTCTATGTTTCTCAGATTGGCAGGGTTTTTTTTTTTTTTTTTGGATATACTTTCTTTAAGTCTTCAAAACTACTTGTTACATCTAGAACAGATCAGACTTTCTGTAAAAAAAAAAACAAACAAAAAAAGCTAGCAAATATGCTTACTTGAGAGTCTGATTATTAAAGATAAATACTCTTTCAGAAATGCTAGGAAGGTGTGATATTTCCAGTGCATGTTCCATTGCTGTTCCCTATCCAAAGACCCCTCCCTCAGATACATCTAATGCCAATGTGAGAATGACCTATATCAAAAAGACAAGAAACAAGTGTTGCCACAAGGTGGCAAAAAAATATATACCATCATATGCTATTAGCAGGAATTTAATTTCATGCTGCCACTAGAAAACAGTAACGATGTTCTTAAGATACTAAAAAATGGAAATAAAATGTGATCCAGTCATTCCAATTCTAGGTATCTTCTCAAAAATATGAAAGTATTAATTAATACATATATTGGGGCAGGCATGGTGGCGCATGCCTATAAACAGCAGCCTTGGACCACGACAGGACCAGGGATCGATCGCAGTTCGAGTCCCACCGGCAGCACATAGCAAGACCTAGTTCCAAAAAAATATATGGGCATGGTGGCACATGCCTGTAATCCCATCTACCTGGGAAGCTGAGGCTGGGGATTTCTTGAGTCTGTGATACCCCAGGCAACTTGAGCCTGCAGTTCCATGGGCAAAAATAGCAAGAACTAGTCTCAAAAAAAAAAAAAAAAAAAAAAGAAAAGAAAAGAAAGGAAAAGAAAAAATACATGTATCTATGAAGTCATATCTATATATAGCCCTATTTTCATTGCAACAGCATTCACAAAAGTCAACACAGGGTCTCATTCCTAGTGGCTATCAATGGATGATTGGATTAAGAAGATGTTTACATGTACTCAATGGACATAAACAGTTAAAAAAGAGGTGAAATTATACCAGTTGCAGCTAGGTGAATGGAACTTGAGATGATTATGTTAAGCAAATTAAGTTAGAAGAAAAAAACAAGTGCCAGATTTTTTCACTCTTATGTGAAATATAAAGAAATAGAATAAACTCCTAGTCTCTGTCAAAGAAAAAAATGCATGCCTATATAAGAAAAATTGGAAGGGATAAGTAGAGGAATTCAATTAGATGAGGTAAATAAAGATTTTGCTTAAAGATGTGATGATGTATTATATACACTATTTGATATATGAAGTTGTACTACTGAAATCAATTATAGTGTTGTAAATGAATGGTACCAATACATAGAAAAACTAAAATTAACATTGCAGTAAGAAACTTGGTTGGAGTTCTTGGGAAGTATGACAAAACATATTGAGTAGTTTTGAAGATTATTTCTCTACAGATTTGATGGATCAAATTAACCTTTCTTAAAGACTGTATCCCAAGTTCCTCACAATACCCTTGCCTCTCAGATTCTGATTCTTCAAATTCATATATTAAAAATTGGTGTCCTGGTCAAAGTCAACTTTTGATTCTAGATGTTGCCCTAATCTATGTTGATTAAAAACCATCCTTTTTTCTGATAATGCATTCCTGGAGATGTGAATTTTATTACTAGATTTAAGTAACTGACATTGCCATAGGGGGGAAAAAATCAAGTCAGGATATACCTTATCTATATACAGCACACTTTGATCTAACAAGTTCCATAATAAACAACCTTATTTTCCAGTTTGTCTTGAAACTGCACAACAGGGAACAGAGAACTTTTGTTTCATTTTGTTTTCTGACTCTATTTATTATTTTTATTAAATAATTTAAGTTTAAGAAACCCCTCCACTATACCTCCTTTACCATTGTTTCCATCTTCTATTCTGTTTCCCTTTAGAAACCTCAGTTTATTTGTCAGCTTCCACAAATTTGTAATTTTGTTTTATCTGTTCATTTACTTTTTTACCTTGCACCCCACATTTAGGTGATATCAATTGGTATATAATTTCATCTGGATTTATTTCATTTAATATATTCCCATCAAAATCCTTTTATTTTTCACAAATGGAAAAATGTTACCTTTTGTCTGACTTAATGATATTCTTCTGAGCCCCCCTTCACATTTTTATTCATCTGTCAATGGGCACTTGGGTTGTTTCCAGATCTTAGCAATTATTAGTATTGCAATGATCATAATGGTACATATATTTCTTTAAGTTAATGATTTCCTATTCTTAAGAGAAATGCCCATTAGTAGGATTTTTATAGTAGTTTTTGAGGTATCTGCATAGCCTCGCCTTTAAAGATTGAAGCCAAACACTTTCATGCTACAAGCATTTGCCTCATCTAAATCACATATGTATGTAGGAAGGAGATTATCCAACTTGGCTTTAATATTTCTGATGCTTTTGACATTTTGACAAGATGATTTCCAGTCATGATAGAGACTTTCTTCAGCAACTCTTCTCAGGGAAAAGATACTAAAAAAAAAAAGAGTAATTGAACAGGAATATGACATATTGACTCAGAAATATTAATATTATTTGATTTCTAAGACTTTACTTAATTTTTTGACATTAGTTTCACCCCCAATAATTTAGGTTTTGTTTGTACTTCTTCAACATTAAAACATCACCTAAGTGTGAGTGTACACACACATACACACACACACACACATACACACACACAAGTTGTCAATACTGTTTAAAATTTTCTTAAAAAAAAACCCAAAACTTCAATTACAATAGAATAGTTCCATCATCATTACACATCTAGGAACTTTTTCAATACTAAATGTTTTAGTCTGAACTAAATTATAAAAAAGTCCAATCTTTCATTTATATGATAAACTATTAAACTTACACTTATGGTTTAGCTGAAGCAAAAGTAACTCAAGGGAAAGGCAGAACTGGTGGATTAACATATAAAACTAGAGAGGGAGTGAAATGGAAATCAAAGGGGAGCTAAAAAGCAACCAATGAAAAGTGAATTATCTTGGCAATGGACAAATTTAAGAAACATACATAGAATTTGTAATGGGGTCATGTTGATGTCCAACTTAAAAGCAGAAGGCAGTATTTGCTGAGTTCTTCCATGTAGCACAAATTGAAGCAAAATGATTAGCTCAGATATGAGATTTGAGTAGCTTAAAGCAGAATAAAATAAACATATTCTTTCACGATTGGAATTCAGAATTCTTCCTCTGCCTAGAGAGTGAGACCTGACTTATAACAAATGACAGAAGAAGTATGCTGATTTCATTCCTTTTATTACAAGTACAGCTCCCTGGAGCAGGGCCAGTTGGTGAAAATTCATGTGAGCTGGTACACTGGGAGCCCTTGTTTACAAGGCATTAATAATATATCAGAAAGACAAAGGACTACACCAACCAATAAACTCTAAAGACCCGAACCTCCTGGTAAAATAGTTCTTTTCTTATTCCCAGTCACACCAGTTTCCTCTTCTTGCTGAACTTTCTTTCACTCATTCTGAATGAGTTTCTTCACAAGTCCTTTCCCATGGGAACGAACTTACTTCAAGAATGTGGATAATGCTTCAAAATTTGAGTTGTTTCAGTGATTCTAGCTCCTGACAGAGGGTGGTATATTTTAATGTGAAAGCACTCACTATGGACAGGCCTACTCTCTGTTTATAGACATGTGATAGGAGGGTTGTAAGGTGATTCAAGAGACCACAGGCTAAGTCATTCTAATTTTCCATTTTAAGTGATTTTGTCTTTTTCAGGAGATTGATTTGTTAACTAAATAGCTTCAGATATGCAAAGAAAATGAAAAGTGGCAGAAAACTAGATCTAAAATGACCCTGTAGGCAGAAATAAACATTTTGAGAAAGCAATGGGGTATTTTATATGCAGATGAATATCTTTATTTTTTAAAATGAGCATTTTTAAATCACAGCTGCCTTAAGGACTACAAAAATGCCTGCATAGCAGGCACCTATGAAAATATTTGAAGAACATTGCAAGGTAGTTAACAGTGTAAGTTTGGGTACCAAAACTATTAGCTTCATATCACAACCCCAATTTGGTTAACTCCTTTGTGCTTGTTGTCTCATTTTTTAAGCAATGATATCTAATTTTTAATTGTGTCTTTTCTTGGCAGGTTGTAAGTATCCAGTTATGTGCTGGCTGCATTATTGTTGTACATTTTCACTTTTCTATTTCTGTTCTTTGTATTAGGATAACTGACCGCCACAATCAGACTTAAATTATATCTCACTATTGTGCTTAAATCATTCCAGTATCTGTATGCAACAGTGATACAGGGCTTGTCTCTCTTTCTGTTCCACCAGATAAGTTCTTCCATTTCCTTTCTTTGCCCTCTAGACTTATCAAACTTTGTTTTCTTACGTGACTAGGAAAAGAAGATCACTAGGAAGGTAATATCAGAATTGTTGAATACTGGGTAATGGCAAAAGCAAGCTGGCATCAAGCAAACACCTCCAGATGATTGTATTGCAAATATAGACATGCTGACCCGTACCCACTCTTCCTTCTATTCCCCTGTCACTCTGGGAAGATACCACTGCACTCTGCTAACACAGCAGGACAGTGGTCTTTATGACACATATATGTCTTCTCCATTTGTTGACAAATTAAACTATTTTCTCCATTCAATCATAGTTTCTTTCTACTGGCCAAAGAACCTGAGACCAACATTAAGTATCAATAGTGTACAAATCAAATGGAGAGTCATCTGCAAATTCTGGTTCAAATGGTTGCTGCTGCTTTTTTCAGCAATATGGCAGAGTACAGTGGGAACTTTGAAAAGCCTAAATGGAAGCCCCACATTTTCCACTTAACAATTATGTGATATCAGAAATGTGGCTATATTTTTCCTGCATATGAAAAAGATGTTTCACATGACAAACAATAATAATGAAGATCAATAAACCAATTATCTTAAATTAAAAGAGTTGAAAAAGAAAGAACTGTGAATACTTATTGAAGGACCATATTTTCCTCAATTACTCTCAATCTATCCATTAATAAAATTGAAAAGTTTCTGATAGATCTTTCAGGAATTCTCACTCATGATGTCTTTCTTGCTACTTATGAATATTATGGGATTTCTTCTTTAGTAACCCAAGTATGTGGAAGGTAATGATAATCATCAAGCTTGTTAACATCTTATAATGAATTCTGTTTAGCAACATTGATATCAGGAGAGAGGGGGTTTTCTCTTTTACCTAGAAATCATTTTCCTAGCTTTTTAAAAACCAGACTCAAACCTTAACTTATTGCAAGCTGGGCATATACCTTTGCTAACACTTAGCTTCCACAGGCTACCTACCTTTGCTATTCAAATACCTGCTTCCCTAGCCTGTCTCTTTCCCTAATCAGAGGGGTGAAGAACTTGTAAAACCTCCGGTTTGCAGTTTGTCTGCAGTCCCAAGACACTTTTTACTGTAAGTCCTTAGGCATCCAAAGCCACCTTACTATAATTTTCAAGCCAGAATTTTAAAAGCCAGAGGAAACTGTTAAGTGAATAAAGTATTTTGTACTAAATAAAGTGATTACCTAAACATGTAGTACAAGATAAACATGAAAAGACCCAGTTACCCCACCATTGTCCAAAGTCTCTGCTGTTTAGTCTCCGATCACCTCACCACATGTTAAATTAATCTGAGTTCATCATCAGCACACATTCCAAATTCAGGGCATCCTTCTCCTCCTTTGGCACATTCTGATTTCTTCCAAACATGTAGTTGAAGGCATGAAGCTTTTCTTTTCCTCCTTTGGCATGTTGTTGACTTTAGGCAGCACAAAAACTCCAAAATACAGGAAACAATATCAGATCCATCTCAGGCCTTCTCATGGACTCTCGAAAATCCTTTTACTCCCTTTAATACGCACACTTGGCTTATGCATGTGAAAGCCATGAGTTCACAGGTTTGGACCCATGAGTTCACAGGCTTGGACCCATGAGTTTACAGGCTTGGGCTGGCCTCCTCGGCCATGAGGTCAAGCTCACATCTTTATCCCCAAAATGCTGACCCCAAAATGACTAATATTCTCCCTTTGTCCTAAACTCTATTTTTAGCATTCTTCCCTTGTTTCCTGGCAAACCAAAGCCAGGAATTAGGAGGAAGTCCTGTCAATCAACTCACATCACAAAAACTTGGTTTTCCCTTCCTCCTCCCCATACATTCTAATTTTATAACTTGCAATTCTAAAGCAACAGGAATGTACCTCCATTTTGCTAACATCAATGAATATATATCAGCAATGCTAATGACAAATACCATTTCTAAAACAACAGGTCTTTATTAACTATGTTAATGGTAAGTACCATCCAACATCATAGTACTTTTTACCTTGTAGTCAATTATCTATTTACATTTATATTCTTAACTAAATTTGGACATGCTTTATTGTATAAAATCCTCACTAATGATCACATTGGTAAATTCTCTATATAAGCATATTTATTAGGGAATAAATCAGTTACTGATGTTATTCATACCTGAGAGAAAAAAAATCCATATGATGTTTATTTGAGATATAATATATGAGCAAACAACATTTTAATTCCAGCGTCTTCTATAATAAGTTGTGAAAAGTTGACATAAGTGGAAACATTATGTTTTATTTATATTTTTAAAAAGACGGGTTCATTAAGAAATGGAGAGTCATCTGCATAGTCACAGGTAGGTAGGAGGGAGTCAGGGCAGAAATAACAGAGGAATTGTCTTGTCTAAAATGGGTCAAGTTACTGACCTTCCAAAAATCCAGCAAGAAGAAGGTAGTCTTCTCTGAAAGGACAGGTAAAGGGAAATACTAGCTTACATGCGTGTAGTCCTACTATTGCGAGCAATATAAGGTGTTTACTGCAACAAGTCTTAATAAAGTCTTCACAAATATTCATTATCAACAAACCCTTCAGCTAGTACCATTTTTAAGCTTTATGTAAGCTAGCATACCTCTGTAAGCTAGCATACCTCTCACCACAATGTAGGAAAGATGAATCAATAGGCTGTTAAGTTAGTTGAATGTGTGGAGTCTGCTTCTGGTTTTTTGCCTGTCAGTGCAACAGGTCAGCCTAGCAGGAGGTGGCAAGCAGTGGCAGAGAAACAGGCAGTGGAAAAATGAGCAGCAGACAAAAAGTCACCTCTTTAGGTTGTGAAAGCCTTTGCAATGGCCTTTGGGTTTTCTGAATAAAAACCCCAGTGTCAACCCGATACCAAGAAGACCATACGTGACAGGACTTTGATCCCAGATGTCAAGCTGCCTTTTTTTTTTTAGAGGCTTTGGCACAAGAGAGAGAGAGAGAGGAGAGAGAGAGAGGAGAGAGAGGAGAGAGAGGGGAGAGAGAGAGAGAGGAGAGAGAGAGAGGAGAGAAAGAGGAGAGAGAGAAAGAGGAGAGAGAGAGAGGAGAGAGGAGAGAGAGAGGAGAGAGAGGAGAGAGAGAGGAGAGAGAGAGAGGAGAGAGGAGAGAGGAGAGAGAGAGGAGAGTAAGAGCGCTGCCCCAAAGTTCTCAACTCCTTTTATGTTGGTTGCTGGCAGCTGAATTACATACTCTTCTGACATCACAGAATTGTACTTACTACACGTGCTTACAATTTTATAATTAAGAAAAAAAAACTACATTAAGCTTACACAGAATATAATTTCTAGGAAATGGTTTTTAGGCATTGTCTGCTTTATCCAAGAAACAGTTTGTAAACTACCCTGTGTGTGCTTATCACAGAAGGGTGTTCATTCCCTGCCTGCTCATCACAGAAAGGCATACACGTCCTTTCTGCTCATCACAGACATTACTGATTACAAGTTATCTAAGGTATCTCAGAGGTTCAAAACTCCAACTGCCACAAACTTAACACTCCAAATTCTAACTGTCACAAAACTTAAGGCAACTTGAGATTATCAAAGAATCCAGGTTCTAACAGTTAAAAACTTATAGCAACTTGAGATTATCATACAGAGTTCAAATTCCAACTGCCACACAAATTCAGAGCATCATTAAACAGATTAAAGTATATTAACATGGTTGTTTCATTGTCTTCCCGGTTCCATTCTCTGGTTTGCGTTGGCTCTCATACTTCCAAAGTGGCCTGGGAAACCTGTGTAAGGATAGTGTTTTATATGTTCCCTACTCCTATCTGCCTGACTATTTCACTTTCAAAAATTTCTCACATGAAGACCTGTCTCATCACAACCTCATCCATGAGTTCATCTTTCTGTTTCTCTTGATTAAAAAACTCTTCTCCTTTTTACCTCCTCAGAACATGTTTTGGGTTTCTACATGAATGTGTACTCTCTGAATTCTTATTTTTTAAATCAATATAAATGTGTTTTAATTTTTAGCAGTCTCCTGAATATTTAAGTTAACACAGATTTCTAGCATTCATAATTGCAGTCAAATACATGTAAAATGTGTTGAATTTTGAGCACTTTAGTAAATCTAAAACATGAAATATCCTCTACTAAATAAGCAGACAATGGAAATTAATCAGAAGCATTACAAAAATGGTCTTATTTTTGTATTGAGTTTAAGGGAGAAATTGAAGAAAATGACCAATATTAGACTAGCAGATAAGTGAGCATGGCAGCTGAAATAGAATACGCAAGTGTCTAATTCCTCCAGGTTAAAATGCGAAGTCTGAATGACACAGGTAAGATCTGATCTTTCCATGAGTTTCTTGAATTATTAAAGCAAATAACAGAAGCAGCAGGATCAGGCTCTTAAACGCATGAAAATAGTCACTAATTATTTTGAGCACTGAGAGTTCAATTACTATTTACTTGTTTTGTTCTTTTTCATTTTCTTCATTCATTCTATACTTCTGTAAGGAAGTCCAGTGTGATTTTGTAGTAATTTTTATTGTTTTAAATCCCTTAGTGGATGATTGAGGTTAAATAAATAAACTTTGTAAGAACAGCCTAGACTTGAGTCACAAAAAAAATCAGTTTACAATCCAGATTAAACCATTTATAGACCTACAAACTTTGAGTTTGTTAAATAGCATCCCTCTTCTTAATTTACTACTAGTGTTTAATTATACAACATAGGGAAGAACATAAACTTTGGGTTATGTCAGAGTAGAAATTGGAGTCTGTTTGACTGGTAACAGAGGAGTAAAATGTGTTCCATGGAGTCACTGGCATGAAAGATAACAATGAGGTCTGGTGGAGTTGTTTGGAGCAGTGAATAATATGCACTGAGGAGTAGTTCCTCCACAAAGGGCAACTCTTTCCAACCCTCAGGGCCTCCAGTTCCTTTGATTCTCTATCCAATCCTATCATC